>JAPYYQ010001106.1:0-85654 GCA_030522585.1 Anagyrus pseudococci | reverse complement strand
AGAACCTATAGAATACGACGAGGTAAATGAAATGTACATGGAAGAGGAAGACGATGACGACGACGATGGAGAAATATATCCTGATGCTGAGGACTATTGCAATTACGATGACGATAGTAACGGTGATGACAATTTGAGCATTAAAAAACCAGTTGCATGCGACAGTCCTGTACAAACGACTTCAGATGAGGACGCTAATGTAAGTATTAGAAGCTACATTTTTCACCAATCTCTAAAAACGAGGTAAAATTAACCAAGAATGTAACGTTTCCCTAATGAATCTGATTACAGACCCTTGACAAAATGTTCACTGATTTGGAAAATACGACTGGCAATATCTGCATGTAAGCCAAGGGAACTAAAGTACAACAAAGTGAAAATCTTATTGTCTAGTTGAAGACCAAATATAATTATTTAATTTCTAGTATTATTTGTACATAGTACTCGCTATTTTTATTGTATGAATATTGATGAACTACTTTTTTATCGCGATATCGAAGACCCGAACTTTTGGGTCTGTCATCTAGGCATTCATTTTACTTTTGTAAAGTACCTTATATTTTAATCGCAATGTATACTTATACGCGCCCAACTGTACAAGTTTATGTACGTGTTCCACGATACTTATAGCGCAATAAAATTTTTTATTTTGTATACTACATGATCTCTCTCTCTCTCTGTGATAAATTATTTGTAAAACATTACCGCATTGTTTGTAAATTTTTAGATTGATAATTTGGCGCGCAAATATTTAAAATCGAGAGAATAATAGGTATACGTGTTGTATATCTATATATACAACGAAGTGGCGCCTATGCGATGCGGCGGCAGCACCGCAGCATATTTCGCGCGCGACGGGCAGGAGCGGAAGGCGGAAGCAAGTGCAAAAAGCGCGGGCTTTTCTCCCTCCAAATCGTCCACATTCACCGACATAAAGCCAATCGCGCCGGCAGAGAACTGTTCCTCTCTCCGTCTGAACATACCGGTACTTGTTGCATTACTTTGTTCCACGCGAGCCGCGTTATTTTCTTGCCGATTTTTCGTCGAAAGAAACCAGAAGATTTACAAAGATGTTCGAAGCACGGTTAGCCCAAAGTGCAATCCTTAAGAAGGTCCTGGAGGCCGTCAAGGATCTGCTGAACGAGGCGACCTTCGAATGTTCAGATTCTGGTATCCAGGTCCAGGCGATGGACAATGCTCACGTATCTCTTGTTTCCCTCAACCTTCGCAGCGACGGCTTCGACAAATTTAGATGCGACCGGAATCTCTCGATGGGCATGAACATCGGCACGTAAGTACCTACAAGTTATTTCAACTTGAGGTTATGGCGCCGCACCGTGTACTCTTTCACGTGTGATCTAGATATATGATTTATTTCATATACAATAAAATAATGGATGATTTTTTATTCAGGATGACGAAGATCCTTAGGTGCGCCAGTTCCGAGGACACGGTAACCCTTAGGGCATGGGACAACCCTGATAACATCATCTTCATATTTGAGTCCCAGAACAGAGAAAAACTGGCCGAGTATGAAATGAAGCTCATCAACATGGATCAAGAGCACTTGGGCATTCCGGTAGCTTCTTTTTTTCAATTGTTATTACTTTGGCAACTGATGTTTGTGCACAACATAATACATTATACGTTTTTATTTTTTAGGAAACTGTATATTCGTGTGTTGTTAAAATGCCTTCTCATGAGTTTGCACGAATATGCAAAGATTTGAGTCAGTTTGGCGAAGCTATTACAATTGCTTGTTCCAAAGAGGGAATTAAATTCTCAGCAGCTGGAGATTATGGCAATGGTAAACAAACTCTAAAATATTTGAATTTTTTTTTAAATTAAGTTTTAACATTTGAAATTTTAATTCATTTATTTTGTCATTTATGTTCACTGTTAATATTTCAAAAATATTATGCTTATTAAAATTAAAATTAATATATTTGTTGTCAACAGCTAACATTAAATTGGCACAAACTGCAGAGACTGAGAAAGAGGAAGAATGTGTAATTATAGACATGCAAGAACCCGTCAAATTAACGTTTGCCTGTAGATACTTGAACTCTTTTACCAAGGCAACTCCACTTTGTGCACAAGTTAAACTGTCAATGTCTGGAGATGTGCCATTGGTGTGCGAATATCAAATTGGAGAAATTGGCCACATTAGGTATTACCTTGCGCCTAAAATCGACGACGAGGATGAAAATTGAGAAACAAGAACAGCTTTTGCCCACGTGTTATTTCGTCGTCACAATCGTCCTAAGGTTTCCCTTTTTATTTATTTATTTGGTATGAAACAAAACTCTGTATTATTGTGCTGATTAACAATTTGTAAAATAGCGCAACGTTCTGCAAACATTTCTAATTTAGTCTAAGAAAGGTATAGTAGTTATAGAAATGAAAATCAACACAATTGTACAAGTAATTTGAAGATAATATATTGAAATTTTACATTTAAAAGTCATTTGGCTTGTCACAGTATTAGCGCAATACAGAATTGACACTAAACTTTGTAATAGGATGACACAGTTTTCGTTATAATTTAAAAACGATGTACATTCTTCCACTGCTCAATTGACTGTGACGTTGTCTTGATATTTTTTTCTTTTTTTTTTCCTTTTTTGATAGTATCTCATTTGTATTGTATAAGAAGAACTCAATATATATTTTCAAAATTTTTTTGATAAATTTCGAATATATTTATTTATTCTTATTTCCTAGCCTAATTAAAGAGTTGAAAATTCCTTGGTAGAATGAGCTTAAATCGCCGTATATCCTTTAGACTTAGACCTAGATGTATAAGCTACTTTTAATATAAAAATACAGAATTAGCTTACGAACTGTCGGAATAAAGTGAGCTATCGCGATTGGCTTAGCCCATTATATAGAAGTATACCGTTAAAATTTTACATATTTTGGATCCTCGAATAATCACTAAGTAGATTTGTATTTCATTGAAGTTGACTTGTTAAATCTAAATATTATATTTTACACGCAAAGACTTATAGGTACTCGAAAAATCACTCTCGATCTCTGCTCTTTTTATCACACTCATACTCGCACGTCTTTCTGCATCCGTGATAAATAGACTTTTCGTTTTGTTCTCTTTCTTTCTTTTGTTTTCATTTTTGTTGTTCTTTTTTTCTTTTTGTTTTTGGTATATCAATTCGTTTTGAGAATTTATCGTTCTCTGTACAGCACAACAAAAATTCGTAATACTTTGGCAATATTTGTCAGACTCCTTGATTTTAAAGCCTCGGTGTGGTACCGTCCTTTTGTAACGAAAATCGGCAAAAGAAAAGCACGCACGTAATTCGCGAACGCAAGAGAAAACAATCTGTAAAATCGGCAGATGAATTTTAACGAACCGTTTAAAACGTAATATTATCATCTACGAGAACGTAGCTCGCCCTAAAACCGATCAGCGCCAAAAAATGTTTGATAGTAATGTGGAGGCGTATGGTTCGATGAACCGTAGTAAAAAAAGCAAAATAATAATGACGATAAAATAATTATCAATAGCCTAGACTGGAGCTGCTTGAAAGCTTGATAAAACTTTGATTTTCTCTGATATCTCGAAGGAATAGGGGAGTGTCGCAGCAGTTACTAACAACGGAACGTCGTCGTGAGCGTCCAACCCTCGAGGATATACAAGTGCGCGTGTGTATATATATTTATGCTGGAGCGAGTTAGGAGCACATGTTTATCAGCTGAAGCAATAGCTGCGGCGGCGGCGGCGTCGGCAGGAGCAACGTTGGCTAAAATCGTGGCGGCGCTTATGAGTTTTTGTTGCCGTTGCTGCCGTAGAGGCTCGGATGGACGAACTTGTCGTGGAGGGTGCGCAGATGCCTGAGTAGGTTGCTCTTGACGTTGAAGCCCTTCTTGCAGTAGGAACAGAGAAACGGCCGCTCGCCCGTGTGCGTCCGCTGATGGATGACCATGGACGCGTGGCTCGGGAAGACCTTCTGGCAGATGTTACAGAGCTTCTGGTGGCTGTGCACGCGCTTCGGCTTCGGCGGCGCCGAATTGTTCATCAGGGCCAGCTGCTCCTCCGTGTGCTCCGTTTGTATGTGCCGCACCCACTCCTGCGGCGTTGGGTACGTGTTGCCGCAGAGGTCGCACTTTAACGGCGGGAAGTCCTTGCTCTCGTCGTCGGCCTCGCCCTGCGTCAAGAACGGCCATTAAATTTCAAATGTCACATGGACCGCTGCTTTTCTTGCTTCGTGTTATAATGTTTCAAAAGCTCTCCCGCATGCGCCTACCTTTCTTTTCCTCCTTCTACTCTCCGTCACGTCCGCGTGCGTGTACTCTATGTGGCGAACCCAGTCGGAGGGCTTGTTGAATATTTGACTGCACATGTCACAGGTGAGCGGCGTGTACTCCTCCTCCTCCTCCATTTCGCCGTCTTCGTCGGCGCTGTGCACGATTTCCTAAAAACCAAGCGACAATGAGATTTTGGCCAAGCCCCCGTTTCTACAGCAGCATACATCTATTTATGTACGTACGGGCTTGATGTCGATCTCGTGGTCGATGCTTAGCGAGTCCGAAGGGTCGATCGTTTCTTCCCAATGTATAGGCTCCTCTTTGACCAGCATATCGAGATTGAGCTCGGTCTAAAAGAAAACAAGCATATAGGTGTAAGCAGAGACACTACTCGTCGCTCCTTTTTTTCCTTTGCCAATTAACGTCCTCTCTCTCTCTCTCTCCCACTTACATTATCGCTCAGGTCGCTTTTCGACTTGGTCGACTCTGCCTCGCTGCTCGTGCTCTTGCGCTTTTTCTCCACGCTATTGTTCTCTTTACTGCGGCCGAGCAATTCGGGCCTGGTTCCCTCGTTTTTATCGAGCACCACCGGCGCCGGCGTCGTTGTCGTGACCAGCTGATTCCTTTTACCCGACTCACCAGCAGACTGTGCCGAACTCGAGTCTTCGGAATCTGCATTCCTCCCAGTCTCCTCGGCGGACACGTCGCTCTGGGCCCTTTTCTCCTGGGCCTTCAACGCTGCCGGATGCGAGCTGGCCGCGGCCGCAGTCGAGAGAGGCTCGGGCTGCCTAGGCTGCTGCAGCTGGAGGTTCGGCTGGACATCGTGAAGGGGAAGCTTGTCCGGTGCCGGCTGGACGAGCTTGATCTTGTGGATGTGTCCGGGCCCGAGGCTCGACTGCTCGCGACGCTCGCGCGTCGTTGGCTTCTGGCTGTTGGACTGGATGTTCTCCTTTTTGCTGCTGCTGCTACTGCTGGTGGTGGAGGTGGTCGTGCTCCCGGGAGCGGGCGCACCGCTGGAACCTGTGCTGCCCGCGGCGTTGGAGCGCCAGAGGCCGCGCACCCGGAGAATGTCGCCGGCCTTGAGGACGCCCTCGAGCTGGTCGTTCGTCACCGTCGTCTCGCCGCTGTACATGTACTGAATGAGGATTTTGAGGGTGCGATAGCCGATCTCCGTTGGGAGCACCTGGAGCAGCAGAAAAAAAATTTATTAAAACTCTTGATCCTTGGCGTTTGATTTATCATTGCAACGCAGGGGATGTAACTTACGACGATGATCGGGGCGTTCGTATTGGCGCCAAAGTGGCAAGTCTGGAAGATGTGGCTGAGGTAGGAGGAGCAAGCGGCGAGGACGAACCTGTGGGCGGCCACGTGACGGCCGCAGGAGGTCGCGAGGAGCACGTCGGCGAACGACTCCGAGTGCAAGAGCGTCGCCACCGAGCTGTGCAAGTGCGCCCCATAGCTGTGCCACTTGAGCTGGAAATTCTCCGATGCCGGGATGCCGATTTTTTCCGTTAATATGTCTGCAACAACAGTAACAATGATTTCACAAACAGTTAACAAGGAGGAGGCATAATATAGCTACGTCAGCTTTACTGCTAGTCCATACCCTATAAACGCTCTACTCTGACACCAAAATGTGACGATAACAAAGCAACAATTGCTTTCCAAATAATATATTTTCGAGAAGCTGTACTCACGAGCAGAGCGACAGCTTACGCGGACACATTCACACGCGCGACGTCAAAAAAATGAAGATGAAAGTAAAGGCAGAAAAAAAAGAATCTGTAGTGATCGATATAACAGGGGACGCAAAGGGCATAAGCAGCTCTGTTGTATATGGAGGAAATCGGGGGAGGAGAAAGGGATGAAAGAGAAAGAGAGGGGGGAGGGCACAGCAGACAAACACCGGGAAGAGAGAACTAGAGAGAGAGAGCATGATAGCAGACACCCGTGCGCGTCGGGTCAGCGTCAATGTACATCCCTTCTTTGCGCAGCCAGCTTTCTCTCTCTCTCTTTATCTGCCTCTTATGCGCCATCTCGGCGCATATAACACGAGTATGTGCGTACGTGTGCGTGTGCCCAAGCTAATTTTCACGTGTCTCCTTCTAATTCTCTCTCTCTCTCTTTCTCGACATTGATCGGCGCAATGGATGCGATCGATCGGCGGCTCCCTTCACGAGCTAGCCCTCGGGTCTCGAGCCCGGATAATTTCGCCCCTTGGCTTTCTTTCTTCGACCTAAAGTCTTTGCACCTACGATTGCTAATGGAACTCTCGGATTTTTCGCACTTTTTAATTACAAATCTCAAGCGTCGCAATTTTCTTTCTTCCTATTTCTTTTTTATAATTAAACTTTTTTGAGATACGTTAAATTTTAACATCATCATAAGGATAATCCGAGCAAGTTGTCAAATAATTCTTCGCTTCGAGTTCAATAGTTTGTGAAGTAGCACATTGCTCTTCACGAAAAATCACAACAAGAAAACACAGGATAAAAAAGAAAAGTCGATAAAGCTAGTTTGCATTCGAGTGCCTTTATAATTACGTGCGCACAGAGAGTCCCCCCTTTACAGACCCCCCCCCCTGCTATATACAGATTACAGACGCACAAACACGCGCGCGCGCCTGTGTGTGACTAGTCGGTGAGTGAAATTTTCAAATCTATAGAGACCCCTTCTTCCCTCCTCCCTTGAAAGCCTAGACTCCCCTCTCGATATGTTTATACTTTGGCAACTTGATCGATAATAGTCCTCCCGCCCCCTGCCCCCTTTCTTTTCTCGATGGCGAAAAGAAGATAACAGACCGAGTGTCTCCGCCACCACCACCACCCCCGTCCCGCAGCTCTTACTCATAATAACGACGCTGTTACGGACAGCTACGAAGATTTTGCTCGTTTACAATTATTTCTGGACAACGCACTCCCCTCTGGAATTTTTATCTGCACAAAACATTTTATTTATTTATTTATTTATTTTTTTAAATATCGAAATCGCTGTTTGACCTTACACATTAGAACGCGCAAGTCTATCCTTTCTTTGGCGCGTAGATTCGGTGTCCATAGTTTGTGCAAAGACAAACAAGCTGAACAACGTCAACAAATTGTTGTACATTAATCGGTAGAAAATACGAGCGGACAAATCCGCGGAGGAGACAGAAAGAGGGAGAGAGGAAAGGAGAACGATTGGAGAAAATCCGACGGGTTTGGAGTTTAGTCGATATGTATAATAGGGGGTAGAAAGAGAGCCCGGTATACTGCACGAGATACAGCGAAAGAAACAAAGGGCAGGCCCTTGCTATAGGCAAACTAAACGAGTGCGCGCGTGCCCGCCAACGCCAGCCAGCTTTGAGCGTGTGTATGTGCGTGTGTATGAAAAAGAGAGAGAGAGACGAGTGCCAGGACGATCAATCGTGAATTTCCTCGCGATTATCGACGCGCTCCCTCACAAGCGAAAGAGACAGAGAGAGCGAAAGCGAAAAGGAGCTAAGGGGGGCGAAGAACGGGGAACCGGACAGAAGCAGCAACCACCCCCTAGTAGCTCTGCTCCCTCGGCTCAGCATCAGTGGTAGCAGCCCAACTAGATACAACCGACGCGACGCGTTTTCTCCCTTTGCAAAAAAAAAAAAAAGGAACACAGCCCTGAAGAGACAATTTTGTCTTTATCCACCTCTACCCAGCCCCCCGAGCTTATTCCCTCGTGCCCGTTTTATTTGTATCTTTCATCCATAACTCTTTAAATTTTGTCAACTAGTCTCACTTTGCAAATTTGAAGGATGTATAAATGCTTGCGTCATTTCTCCCGAGAGCTTTTTTCATGTTTGCCGCTAGCGTCGTTCACTGTCCCATTCGAAATTGCTGCTCTCTATTTGTTTGATAACGAGTCAAAGCTGCTCTGTTTACGTGCGATTCAAAGAGCCCCGCTATTAGCAGGCTGTATACGGATAATACACGCGCAAGTTTACATCTCTATGCACACTCGCGCTGGAGGAAGGTCCATGTGACGCGCGCGCATATACACATACACACTAAACGCATCTCTCTCTTTCTCTCTCATAAGTAGATTTTGATCAAAGGCTTCAGAGAAGAAGATATAATAAAATGAGTGATAATGTACGAATAATAATCATAGGAGTGAAAAGATGGGGAAGAATAGGGGTAATGTGGCAAGTTGAAGATGAGGAAACCGAAGGGCTGTATCAGTTCACAGGTACAGCTGCGATAAACGTTGTTGGATATCTGGGGAGACTGCAGTCATTTATTTCTTGCATCGGCCCGCTGCCGCCGTCGTCACTCGCCGCACGCCAGTAGCGCAGCTCAGCGCACACGCTCTCCCACTCTCTCTCTCTCTCTCTCTCTCTCCGGCGATCAATGATTTCGTTAGATCTCTTGACAAGGTAGTAACGTGGAGGAAGGGATGGCGAGGGGGGGAGGGGAGTTCGGGGTTGGTTGGGGAAAGGGAGGGAGGCACGAGGGAGCAGAGCCGGTGGGCCGCTCTCTCTCTCTCTCTCCGGGCGCGCTCCCGATCGATGAGGGCTCAGCCGCCGGGTCGCCTCAGTGAGCGAAAGAGAGAGAGAGAGAGAGAGCAAATGAGCTAGGTGAAAAATAATCGAGGGAAAAAAATAAATAAGCGCGGATGGCAGAGTTGCGCAGCTCTAGGATTCGAGCTTGAGAGAACGGGAGAGCTTTCTTTGAGCGAATGTTGATGTAGACGAGTATAGATGGGGACTGGATGAAAAACGCCGGGAAATCAATTGAACAAGCCTCTAATCGGATAAAACGCTCCTTCTCTCTTTCTAGTGCTGTGGGGGGTGGGGGATGTACGTGTGACCGCGTCGGTGTGACCTTACCTGACGACATTGCTCAGCCGGAGCTCTGGCTCTTCCTCCGCGTGTAGACACTACTTCTCCTTGCAGGGCTTTGCCTCGTCCTCCGGCGTTATCGCCTCCCCGGTCCAGCCTCCGCGTTGTCAGCGTAGCAGCGGGGAGGACACAGCTCTCTCTATACTACCGAAAGCGTATTTTCGCAAAGGTACAGACGAGAGAGAGAAATGAAACAATTCTCCCTTACACGCGCACTCGGCAAATGCGTGGTGTACTCGACTATAGACTGGGGGGTGGTATCGACACGTTTTTTGGGGGGAAGAAGAGCCTATCGAGGCTCGATAAGAAGCAAGTAGTATTTAACCAGAGGAATACTGGGTATCCCTAGTACTTGGCGGATCAGTCTTGTGTGTGTACAGGTACGGATAGTGCGGGAGATGGGCAGAAGCGCTGCTCGCCCCCGTCTTGCGAATCTTCTTGAGCGCGCGCAACGCGAAAGAGAGTCTTTTCTTTCGGTCGCTCGGTATCGCGCTCCCTTTCTGTGTTTTGAAAGGCGGCGGCGAGTACGACGCGCCGTTCTCTCTTCCCCGGTGTTATACTACTGCTGGCTGCTGCTGCTACTGCCCGGCTGCTTTGGCTCTGTCGCGCGCGCGCGCCCGCGCTCCTTTTCGATATTCCCTCTCTCTCTCTGTCGCTCTTCTTTGCTCTCGGCTATACAGCCAGGTTTGTTCAACGGCGAGCACACTACTGCCACCGCACCGACACAGGCGTTTCTCCTTGCGCTCTCCGTGCACGCGGATTCCCCCCCTCTCACTCTGTCTTTCAGTCAGTTATGAGCATCGGCTAGCACAGGGCGCGCATGGTTGGGGCCTAAAAATCGATATTTCGGTCTTTGCTCCGCTTTCAAGCGCGCGGCTTGCCTATATCGCCTTCTCTCGTTCTTGTTTAACCGCTCTCTCTCTCTCTCTCTCTCCCCTCCTATAGCTACCCCCCGTGCCAATCGTACATTCTTAGTATATATACGCGCTTGAGGAGAGAGAAAGAGCTCATCGTTACTCTCCAGCTCTCCTACAGTTTAGTCAATTTTTTTTAGACACTTATCTGCGACGATCTTTACAACTGACCGGCTGCGCGCTTCACACCTACGTCTTTTATTGCTACCGAGCTGATGTGACTTTAACCGTGTTCTTTAGCTGCTATTCTTTTTTTTTTTAATTTACCACCGCCTCCGTTGATCATCCAAAGCTTTTAACATTCGCCCCATATTTTTTATTGATTATTAAGCGAGAAAATCAATGTGTTTGCCTTCGTCATCGATTTTTCATTTTCATTTTAAAATATTCTTACACTAGCCAGGTTGAAAGAAACAAACAACAAACAAATTACATCGAATGCCGGGATTAAGTCTCTCTCTCTCTCTCCCTCTCTCTCTCGTTTGTATGTGATAAATAAAGGATAACGCTGGAAAACCCGATATGGGTTTTGCACGCGACAGGCACATAGAGAGTATACACACATGCGTGTATATACGTTTATATACACGTGCGTATATACGCAGAGAAAGAGAGAGACACAGTCTCACATGAAAATGTATAAGCCGAAGACCCGACGTGTGTGTATGCGAGAAAGAGAGAGAAAAAGCGCAGCCGGCAGGGCACGTGTCTTTGTTACGTCTGTGTATAGAGGAGTTCTCTTTGCACACATATGGCGCTCTATCGTAGTCGTCATCGATTTTCCCCGGCTACCAATCGCACGCATCCATTTATCGCATCGATCGCTTGGAATAAGAGAGAGAGAGAGAGAGAAGCGAGGAGGCTGATTTCCAAGCAGCAGGCTCCCTCTCTTTCTTTCAACCCTCTGTCCCCGCCGCACCGGCCGCTCGCTTTCGCAGGGGGGTGCGCTTTTTTTTCGGCAACCTGCCCCCCCCCCCCCCGCCATCCCGCACTGTCTGCACGCGCTCTCTCTCCGTCGTCGTCGTCACAGCAGCCGCACGCGCGTGCGTTAGCTCTCCTCTTCATACACATTTTCGGCTCCTGCGACCCTCTCTCGCCCCCTTCACTTGCGCGCGTATCTTCCTGCGTCTAGATAGTCTAGCGGCGTTTTCAGATTTATTATTATTTTTTTGTGTCTTGCCGACGGCCGTGACTGGCCTCGCTTCTATACGGCTCTGTCTTTATGTATAGAGAATCAACCTTTTTCACGGTATATGCAAATGATACAGAATTAAAGAGCTCGGAATGGAAAAATCGAACGAAGAAAAGAATGGATATGTATATATTGATTACGCCAACACCTCTTGTATACCCTCTCTCGCACTCACTCTTTGTCAATAGTAACGGTATACATGTAAAAGCGATCTATACGACATCGTACACATATGTATATACAGAGACAGGAAGGAAGTCTGCGAATTTCCACGTTCAACTATTATATCCCGTTAAAGCGCGCCTAAATCCGCTTAAGGTAGAGTATAGCTGCAGTAGTAGTATTTATCAAAGATTGTCCTTTCGGACCTTAATCAAGCTTACATCGTGATGCCTGACACATGAGCGGGTGACCCTGAAATACTGTTCTCTATCGACTAACTTTGTAGCGTCCGATAAATATTCCCTAAATAGCTATAGGCTTTACGCAAAAATCAGTAGTACAAGCGCAGATATTGTCCGGCACGCGCTTGCGTTTATTTTTCTCGGGCTCTCCTCTCCTCTACTTTCTGATTCAATTTTTTGTTTATTTGGCTTCTTCACGCGAGGCTCACTCGCTCCTTCGATTAAAACTACTTCCACTGGGTCGCGCGTTCGATCGGATTCATTGATCCAACGAAGCCGCTGGAGTTTCATCGATTAGCCGCGGCTACCTTCGGATGTTATGTCTACGCCTCATAAGTACTCTCTCTCTCTCTCTCTCTCTCTCTCTCTCTCTCGCTCTCTTGTGTCGAAATTCTAAAGCATTCGCCAGCCAACGCACGCTCCGTTTTCAAAGTCTTAAAAAATTCGTACTGGGACGAGTGAGACGGGGCAGTGCGAGAGCGTTGAGGCTTGTTAAGTCGATTTTCTATACGCGAAGAGAATCAATTTGGGGCTTCAAATACTAAACACGGACAAAAATCGGTATACTTATTCTACTGCCGGACACTAACAGCTCCTTTTTCACTTTTCGCGTGTTTGAAAATTTCGTTGTTTTTCCTTTTATTTTTTTCATACTAATTGAATTTTTACAGGTGTACTAAGAATATTCATATACCGAAAGGGATAGAGATATTGCAGCTCGTTAAGCCTATAGCTACCTTTTTTTTCTCTTTCTCATTTGTATCCTTAATACACACTTGCCGCGGCAAATATATCCTTTTCAAAAAAGGAGCTTTTATACTTATACGCATCCTTCAATTGCAGCTTACCAACGATTATTTTACTCTTTCAAATATACATGCCAGTATGTATGCGCGTGTACAAGAGAGAGAAAAAAAGGCACAGGTAGACTTTATTTGTGACGCGCTCGACATAGGTTTAACGCGCTCGTTTCGGTGCAATGAGCGTTCATGAATGCTCGAGACATTTATGTAAGCGAATAATAATAGCAATTGATTATCGATACAACCCCCCCTCGGCCCAGCGCGTCCTCTCTCTCGCTCTCTCTCTCTCTGGCTCGTGAATTTTTCTTATCGCGACAATAACTACCGAGTCTATGCCCCCCGCTTCTTTTTTTTCTCCATCTGTATATTGCAATGAGTAGCTTTGAGCTTGCATATACCGATGCGATGATTTATACCAATCAGCTGCGGCTAGTCATTATCGCGCCGCACGATTTAAAATCGCTGTAGCATAGTACAGAATTGCATTTGCAAAAAGGCATATCGATACAGACAATTTAAATACATTCTCTTACACGGCGAAATCTGTTTCGATTAACGCCTTTGGACGGAGAAAACAGTTCGCCAAGACATGCCTATTCGAGGCTAAAGAAGAAGAAGAGAAAAGCAGGGATTCGCCGAGTAGCCTCCAAGGTATTGCGCCCGCTGGAATAGAGAGAGAGAGAGAGAGAGAGAGAGAGAGAGAAGGAAAAAGCGCCCTCGCTAAGCGCGCGCTACGCTCATGCCGCAATGCGTCGTTCGACCTGGATTTCCCGCTTGCCGAATAATCGCATCGATCCCTTTTGCGAGCACCCCAGAGGAGAGAGCGACTTAGTCGCAGCTCTCTACCTATCTCGTTTTGCTCTTTCGATTTCTCACCTCCCGGCCGGCTACTCTAATGCCAACGCACACGTATACATATAAAAATTAGCGTCTAATGATTTTACCGTTAAAAAATAGAGAAAAGGCCTTTGGTCTTTGAGAGAAAAGTATGCGCACTCGATGGAGATGTATCACAACCTGTTTATCAATACACTTTTCACACGTGTTCATATAGTGCTACATCTCTGCCGATTTTCTCTCATATCCAATCTGTTACAGCTTTTCTTTCTTCTCTCTCTCTCTCTCTCTCTCTCTCTCTCTCTCTCCTTATATCAAACCAAGTAAGCTTGGACCAGTGCGTCTCTCGAAAATTATTAACCAAAACTTACGTTTCCAACGGCAAAACAGCAGGACACAGCTCGAGAATTCGCAGCAAAAGAGAAAATAAAACTCTGGGCTCGTAAGACGTCCTCATATCATATAAGTTGACGTCTGTCTGGCGTTGTGCGTGTGTGTGTATTTGCGCGCGGATAAGTACCATTAACAAATTACCATAAGTATTTGTAATGTAGGTAATTACAGTTACCACTTACCACACCGCTACCGCCGACGCCGTGGGCCGTGCGCGGGGGGCGCTCCGATTCCGAGACTCCGAGATGGCAGAACGGACGTGTCGCCGATGTCCGTTGGGCGCAATAATAATGCTGCGCGGGGGGCGTCGTCATTCATGCACTTTCGACTTTCTCTCATAAGATCGCGATTCGCGCCAGAGAGAGAGACTCTCTCTTAGCACAGCAGAGTGTGATATTGTAATATATACAGGTATCCTCCTCCCCTGACCCCACCAAGAACGCGGGCAACGCTCGCAAGAGGTTAGGCTGATAAGGATACGCGGTGTGTTGTGTCTACAGGACGTGCCACGTCGTAGCAGGCGCGGGCCGCTGGCTGCCACCCGGCTCCTCGAATTCCGCCAAAATGCTCACCGCTGCCGCGAGCTCGCTGTCGAGCTCCAACGGCGGCACCAGCTCCGGAGCCGCCTACAGCAACGAGCGTCCGGCCGACGCTGAACTTGCCACTGAGCTCACCTCCGGAGGCCTCTTCCACACGGATTACAAAAAGTCGCTATTTTTCTTACTTTATTTTCTCTGATTTATTCTTGTTTTGCTTTTTATTCTTATCAATTTGCCTTGGCTCTCCTCTACGATGGCATGAATTTTTTTATTGACACTGCTACACCTTTCCATTGGATGAATGTTTGAAATGAATTTTAAAAATTCCACTTTAAATTTATTTTACAAAGTCAATTATTCCATATTTCAGACATGATGACTTGAAACAAATGTTAGATAGCAATAAAGATGGTTTAAAGCTTGAAGCTATGAAAAGAATTATTGGAGTAAGTCAATAGTAAACCAGTACTTTTTTTTCAAATTATTTACAATATTTTGAATTTTATTTAAATAAATTGTCACTAATATATTGTGTTCAATTAAAATAGATGGTGGCTAAAGGCAGAGACGCTTCTGACTTGTTTCCAGCAGTTGTCAAAAATGTTGTTTCTAAAAATATAGAGGTTAAAAAATTGGTATATGTATATTTAGTTAGATATGCAGAGGATCAGCAAGATCTTGCACTGTTATCCATATCCACGTTTCAACGAGCCTTAAAGGATCCTAATCAGTTAATAAGAGCAAGTGCATTAAGAGTTTTATCCAGTATCAGAGTATCAATGATTGTTCCCATAGTGATGCTGGCAATCAAAGATTCAGCTAGTGACATGTCACCTTATGTGAGGAAAACTGCAGCTCATGCCATTCCCAAATTATACTCTTTAGATCCAGAACAAAAAGAAGAGCTTATTACTGTGTTGGAGAAATTACTATCTGATAAAACTACTCTTGTAGTTGGCTCAGCAGTAATGGCTTTTGAAGAAGTCTGTCCAGATCGCATTGATCTTATTCACAAGAATTATAGAAAATTATGCAACTTATTAGTTGATGTCGATGAATGGGGCCAAATAATTATTGTTAATATGTTAACTAGGTATTCAAGAACTCAGTTTTTAAATCCTAATGCTGAAGTATGTTTTTAGGTTTTTCTCATTTTACATTTGTAAGATAACATTCTATTAAAAAAATTGATAATTTTTTAGGATTCTGAAGAAGAAGAGCAACGTCCATTTTATGATTCAGATTCTGAATCATCAAGTGTAAAAAAACCAAAGTTTACCCTTGACCCAGATCACAGACTGCTTTTACGAAATACAAAACCTCTGTTACAAAGTAGAAATGCTTCTGTGGTAATGGCTGTAGCTCAATTGTATCACCATGCTGCTCCTCGAAATGAGGCAATGATTGCTGCAAAAGCTATGATAAGACTGCTGAGAGGTCATAGAGAAGTTCAGAGTATTGTTCTTCATAGTATTGCTAGCATTTCAATTAAGAGAAAGGTAAAATATTAAAATTTTAACAATTGTATTAATTAAAAAATTATATTTTTAATTTTTATTTTAGGGTATGTTTGAACCTTTTTTAAAATCATTTTTCGTTAGAACATCCGATCCAACTCACATTAAGCTATTGAAATTGGATATTCTAACAAATTTGGCAACTGAAACAAGTATTAGTGTTATTTTACGAGAATTTCAAACTTACATTTCAAGTAGTGATAAAGAATTTGCTGGTGCTAGTATACAAGCTATTGGAAGATGTGCTAGTAATATTAAAGAAGTAACTGATACATGCTTAAGTGGTTTAGTTTCTTTATTAAGTAACAGAGATGGTTAGTGCAATTTTATAATTACAGTAAATTTATTATTATAATTTATTATTAATTAATAAAATTATTTCTTGCAGAAGCTATTGTGGCAGAAAGTGTTGTAGTAATAAAGAAACTTTTGCAGACCCAGCCTAATGAGCACAAAGAAATCATAGCTCATATGGCAAAGCTTATGGACTTTATAACTGTGCCACAAGCAAGAGCATCTATTCTCTGGTTGTTGGGCGAATATTCGATTCGAGTGCCAAAGATAGCTCCAGACGTTTTACGCAAAATGGCCAAAAGCTTTGTGAATGAAGAGGACATTGTTAAGCTGCAAACGCTCAACCTTGCCGTTAAACTTTATCTTACTAACTGTGAACAGACAAGCAAGATTTGTCAATACGTTTTTCAGCTGGCTAGATACGACCAGAACTATGACATCCGAGATCGAGCACGATTCCTTCGTTATTTTATATTCGAAGAAGAAGGCAAGCCAGAAAACGGCTTATCGCAGCATGCCAAACGTATATTTCTGGCACACAAACCTGCTCCTACGCTAACGTCTCGTTTCAAGGATTCGCAGTTTCAATTGGGTACTCTATCGCATTATCTTAATATGTCATGTACGGGTTATCGACCCTTGCCACCTTTCCCAGAGGTTCAACCCGATCCGTCGGTGCGAGATGTACCCGAACCTGCTGGTATGCTAGACTCTAAGAAAACTCGACATTATCTCAAAAGAGAAAAGAAGAGTAAAGAGAAAGAAGAGAATTTTTACGATGATGTTGATAATGAGAGCTCCCCTGAAGAAGGTATAAAAGTTTTTAATTTAAGTTTATTAACATTTTCAAATGTATAATATTGTATAAATTTGTAACGTATTGCAGGCTCCGACAGCGACGATTCTGATAGTGATTCCGATTCGGACAGCGACTCATCTTCTGAAGATAGTAGCGATTCTTCAAAGGAAGATTCGTCAACGTCTGATAAATCTGAAACCAAAGTGAAAAAAATTGTAAACAGTAAAAAAGATAAGAGCGAGGACTCTGAAGATAATGACGATGATGATGATGACGACGATAGTAGCAGTTTTGACGCTAGCGATTCTGACGAATCAGATAGCGATAAGTTGTCATCGGACGAATCCGAATCTGAAAAAGAACTAGAAAAGAAAATTAAGGAAAAACCTGTTCAATCGGCAACGAGCAAGTCGAAGGCCGATGTCAAGAAAGAAAAGAAAAAAGAATCTAAGAGTAATCTTGATTTACTTTTAGATTTAGATGATGGTAAAAAAAGGACGACATTAAAATTTATTTAGTATTTTCATAAATATTAATTTGCATTTAATTTTTAGTCGCACCAATGACTCCTATTATGACACCAAGTTTAGGTGGTTTTCTTACGCCAATATTGCCAACGTCATCGTTAGTGGGTCCAGAGGGTATTAAAGAAGTATCTCCCTCCTTCATTCCAACAAAGAAGATTGAGTTATTTAATAAAGTTAGTGGAAAAGGATTAAAAATGGAGTACAGATTTACCAGGTCACAGCATTTAATGAGTTCTGCTATGGTTAATATTGAATTAACTTTTACTAATGAAAGTAATGAAATAATTAAAGATATTTGCGTTGGAAATAAGGTAAGAGATGAAAGTAATTGTAACATTTGTATTAATGTTAATTATAATAGATCAACAAAAGAATGTAATAATTTTCAATTTTAGAATTTATCAAGCGGAATGGCGATTCACGAGTTCCCTCCAATTGCAACGTTAGATCCAAATGCGTTTACGTCCATAACTATTGGTATAAATTTTAATGATTCAACTCAACCAGCATCATTTAATATCGATTATACAGTGAAGGATGAGCCAGTATCGCGTAGTGTAAGTCTGAAAGCTCCACTTGGAGAAATCATTAGGTCTATCCTTCTACCTGAAGCAACGTTCTTAACTGAAAAAGAAAAATTAAAAGGCATGAATGAACATAGTGCTAAAATTAATTATACGGGTAATAGGAAGATTCTCTCGCAGAAAATTTTAGAGGCCGCTAATTTTGCCGTAATATCTAGTGATAATGATACTATCAGGTAAATATATAATCATCTATACAGACAACCTTATAATATAATTAAAAAAAGTTTTGATATTATTTTAAAAAAATGTTTTAATGATAGGTTTGCTGCCCACACTCTTGCTTCCAAGTCACTGGTATTGGTAACAGTTAAAACTGAGGAAGAAAACACACTGGAAATTTGTGTCAACTGCGAAAAAATGGTCGTAGGTTCAATGCTACTAAATGAACTCAAAAGTAATTTAAAATAATTACATTAATTTTACAATATGTAATTATCTATTAATTTGTACAAATTTTATAAACATAATTGTGCATAATTGTAATTTTGATTACAACTACACTGTAAAATATGCAATTATCGTAAACTATAAAATTAAATTAAGCCGATTTATTCGTGCAATATTTTAATACAAATAATATAAGCAGAGTAAAGTTTATTTCAAGGACGTGAAGTTTTTAATACATCGCGACTGAAAAATATATAATAAAGTTATGTGCATTATTCACACCAAACTTAACGTTTATTAAAGTTATGAATTTTCTTTTTATGATTGTTTTATATACTCGTGACAAAAAATGAAAAAAAAAACTGACTAGTGAGCCATCTGTTTTGCTGACCACAATCATGTGTTTGAATTTGTTTACTAGTTATCAAATAATTTAAAGTAATCGATTATTTTTACAAATCTTGTATTGAAGAGGAATACTCTGTATATTTTAAGTACTTCCATATAAAATTTAATATTTAAAAATGTAATTTGTAACTTTATAATTTATAAAGATTATTTTTGACAACATTATAATAAGTTGTAGCAAACGCAGAGCGCAGCCGAGTAAGAGTTTGGGAGATAATTAAATAAAGGAACTCAGATATTTACGTTTACTCGTTTATTAACCGACTTTTATTTAATTTACTTATATTAATAGTCTGTTTTCATATGTACAATTTTTACAATTGACCTATAAATATTTATCGTATATCAGGTCTTTTAAAGACAAGATTAATATTTACGAGATCGATATAATACGATATCGTAAGTTAGCTTTGCTCAAATGCATCTCTGGCATTTAAAATTTTGATGTCTGCAATAACAGACAGTATTTACGGACACGGTGCGTGCCGTTTAACAACGCAATTTCAATGTCGATTGACTTGCGACATTTGACCCAGAGGATCCGTGTAATTGCTACGCTGCGCATAGCTCGTGGACGTCGAATGACTCGTTGGCTGCGTTGCAACCGATACTACACCGTTTGACGAGGATTTGTAGCCCGTAGCCTGCACCTGTTGCAACGATTAATTATGAAGATTACGGTAATCATTAGTCATAATCGTTTAATAAAACAACAAAAATATACGCACCTTATCATTGATCTCAGGGAAGATGGTACTGAGATTGAAATTCGTGAGGCTGGTACCCGAGGGATGATGCTGCGTCATGAGCATGCTGTTGTTGGACAGAGAGCTAGTGCTGCTGGAGACGACGGGAGGCGGAGGCGCGGAGACCGTTGGAGGAGCCGGGTGCAACGGTGGAGGTGGCAGACTGGACTTGCCGTAGACATTCGGCTGATTCGGATAGAGAGAGTTGGGTGGCGCGAGGAAGCCTGGCGCGTGCTGATAATCCTCTAAAGGCGAACTGATGCCCGGGAACTCGAGACTCTGCGGTGGTCCACTGCTCCCGCTGGTGAACTCCAGCTTTTTCTTGCTCTTACGCGACTGGCTGAAGTAGGCTCGCTTGTCCGAGCAGATCTGATGTTTGCTCGAGCTGTAGGACTGCTGATGCTGATTGTGCTGATTGTGTTGATTGTGTGGATGATGCTGTTGTTGCTGATGTTGGTGCTGCTGATGCTGCTGTTGCGTTTGTGGCTGTTGACTCTTCACGTCGGTTGGGTGACTTAGAAGGGTCGTCGACGTCGACGTTGTCGTTGTTGTCGTCGTCGATACGTTGGTTGGTAATAAAAAGTTGTTGCTCTCGAGGTAATCGGCCGTGACGTTGTCATGCAGGGACATCATGTAATTGCCCGAGCTGTTGCTCATGAAATTGCTTGTTGGATAGATGTTGGCGTTTGACGTGTAGGTATAGGAGTGATTGAAGTTCTGATTTATCACTTGACCGTAACCCGCTGCGCTCGCCTCGTCGACATTTGGAAAATAGTTGAAAGACATGCTATCCGGCGTAAGATTGCTGGGAAATTTGTTCTGGTAATTGGAGAACTTGGGCACGTTCTTTTCCATGTGATTATTATCCGCTGTACCAATCAAGGCCTCGGCAGTGTAATTGCTCTTGCAATTTCTGCTTCTCCACTGAACTTCGTTTTGCTGGCTATACTTTTGCTGCTGTTGTTGTTGTTGCTGCTGCTGTTGTTGCTGTGGTTGTTGTTGTTGTTGCTGAGGCTGATAATTAGAAGCGTCCGAAAACGTAGAGCTTGACTTGACTTCTTCGTGTTGCCGGTGTACCTGTTCGTTACTGCTAGGCTGTTGTTGATGCTTTTGCCTCATGTCCATTTGTCTTTTATTACTGGCACGAGGACTCGTATTACTGTTGCTTTTTCGTTGCTTGCGCGATGATTGGTGCTGCTGCTGTTGTGGTGGCTGTTGTTGCTGATGATGAAGCTGATGATGGTGATGAGGCTGTTGATGATCATGAATCTGCTGCTGATTTTTCTCGACAAGCTGACTGACCGACAGAAATGCCATTCCATGCGAGCTGTTTTGAGGATTAACCAGAGCCTGGTAGTCGCGCGAGGAATCTTTATTCTTCTGCGTGTCCTTGCTGGCCTCGTTTGCCCGCAACGGTATTTGCGAAAAGAGGAAATTCTGCTTGTCAGGGACACTTGCCGGCAATGCGAGATCAGCGACGAGAGCTGGCATCGTTTCGTTTGAATTTTTAAGTGTATTCTGTTCCGTTATCTGAGACAGGCTTTTTGTCGGAGACCAAGAAAACTGTTGCTCCTCCGGATAGTAAGTTGCATCTGCATTTCTCTTAGGCTCAGGTGGTAATACAGCAATGTTTGGAAGGGCGTGCGTGGTCATGTCGTAATTACTGTAAAACTGATGATTCGAGCTGGTTTGATTGTAACTAGGCGGCTGAGAAAACAGGTTGTTTTGACAAAAGTCAAGCTCCTTTCCTATAGGCGGCAGAATTATGTCGATATTTGTATTGTGCTTGATGTCAGGGGTCATCATCCAATTGACCGGCGGTCTTACTGTGTGCTGCTGATGCGTTTGTAGTTGTTGAATTGGTTGCTGTTGCTGTGGCTGTTGCTGCGACTGCTGCTGTTGCTGCTGCTGTTGATGCGGCTGCTGCTGTTGTGGCTGTTGCGTCGACGTCTGAACTTGATTGGTCAAATCAATTTTTGCTTTAATTTGACTTTGATGAGAATTGTGTTGCTGCGGCACGGGCTTGCTGTTGTACAAAGAATTTTCTTGCGAATGATGCAACATTGGCGTTGAAAGCTGCGAGGAAGATTGATACTTGGAATGAGTTTGCGAGTTTTTTTCGCCGTATTTGAAAGTGGTACCAGTGTAGGAGTTATTGGGATATTTCGTTGGTATACTACTAGAATCCAACATAAAATTCATATGTGAATTGTAATCTGTCAGCATATAACTCGTACTGGATTTTAAGCTCGACTTCATGGACGAATGAGATTGGCTTGATGATATTTTAGCATTTGAAGACTCATGGCTCTGTTGATTTTGATGTTGATTGTGCTGGTGAAGCATGTCCAATCCAGTAGAATAATTGTGCTGCGCGTAATCCACGTCCATTGAGTACTTGTATTTATTCTTATTCTCCGTGGAAAATTTGTAGTCTGAACTCGAGGTGCCGGTTTGATGATGAGCGCGAGTTTGTTTTTGCATCGACGGTGCCTGTGACAATCGCATATTTCTCGTTTTGTTCAAATCACTGTAAGATTTCTTCTGCATATCAAGTGACATTTTGGCCTTTGATTTATCGAATACTGGAGCTTGAGAATCCACAATGGAATATGACGTTTGCATCAAGTCGTTGGCTAAAGACACATTATCTTTAGGTAAAGGAAGATAATTGAAGTTATCGCACGTCGCCTTTGTAACCTCCGATGTTGCAGTTGGCAGAGTAGTGCCAGCAGAAACTTGATCGAACTGCGGAAAGCTGGTTCCGTTGTTCGTATTGAGAGGCGATGACAGCATGGTCCAAGACAATATACTGAAGTTCGAGGAATTGTTCGCAACAGTCGTCGTCGACTTGTTTATATCTTCGTAGTTGGTTGTCGCTATATAAGTTTCCGTAGGCTGCGAAAACGTATTGTTGTTTGAACTACTAGTCGAGGTGACAATTTTTTGTACAGAGCTATTCGATTGGGAAACCGTCGCTTGTTTCTTGTGTACTTTGCTGTTAGCAACACTATCGCAAAGCTCAAGATAGGAATTTGAATTGGTCATGTCGTTAGTCTTCTTGCTGTAAATAATATTTCGTTCAGCGTTGCAATTGCTGTTACAAGTTTCTTTGCTTTCTATCTTCTTCCCGGACGGATGGAAATTATCACTGGCATTAATGCTCTCATTGAGAGCCTGAGTAGATTGTATCCCTGAGTTTTTGTTTTGGCTCGCAGACGCTTGGATGTTTTTATTCGAAGACTCGGAGCTTGAAGTTTGAACGGACACGCTCGAGAAGGAGGTTTGTTTGTTGTGCGTGGAGTACTCGTTACTTCGTTCCGTAAAATCTTCCATAGAGCAAATCGAAAGCTTGCAGAGATCCTTGTCAGTTGGTATGTCGTTTGTTGTTTGACACGCAAAGTTGTATTGGCTATTGCTACGATCGACATTTTCCTTCGAGCAATTCGGCAAGGCAGATTGACAATCCTGCTGTATGTAATGCGAAACAGAATTGTACTTGCTCATACTTTCAGTTGTTATTGTGTTTGTTGAAATTGAAGTGACCGGGATGTACTTGTTCAAAATAATCTCGTTCGTCATCGAATTATTCGTCATTGATGGCAAGGAGACGTCTTTTGTGAAATTATAATTAGTTTCCGGCTTGTTTTCCGACTGGAAATTCGCCAGTTTATTATCGTTTCGATTCTGAATAGTATTTGCAATCGCAGATGATTGATCCCTATTTACAGTGGTATCGATACTTGCATGACCCGTTTCATTGCCTGCACTCGATACCTGATTCTGAATAGAATTATTTGTTTCAACTCGAATCTGTCGGTTGATCTGTTCCGATGAAGCGGGAACGATTTTGAAGGACTCCGTAAGAGTTTGACTGCTAATAACTCTTGGAAGAGCTTTCTGTGGAGTTGTGACAGACAACGAACCACTTACTGGAATAACCGTCTCGGTTGAAGTCTTCGCTTTAGCGGGCTGTTCATTGACTGATGATATATCGGTAGTCGGTTCGTTCAACGTAGCTCTTGAATTAATTTTGAAATTATTTGGTTCTATGGTGCCGATTTGGAGCAACATTGGTGGAGTTTGACTGCTGTACTTGAAATCGTCTTTCATTTCATCATCTAGAACTTCAGTTTTACCAGTAATTGATGATACTATTGGAAATGCCATTAGAAAAGCAGCTGTTGGTGATATTGATTCTGAATTGTTTGAGCTTGAAGGTACTTGGAGTGATGCAAATATATCGTTTGATAAGTCTGAATGCAATGAATCACTTTTATGATTTATAGGTACAAAACTATTGCTTGGGCTGTAAGGAATTGTTTTCAAGATGCTGTGATCTCCTTTAGATTGATTTTTTAGTTGAACTGTATCTTCTTCATTTGACACTTTCATAGATGGTGAATGTGGTTGTAATTCATGAGAAATGGAATCTACTTTATTCTCAGAATTTTCTAATTTCATTGTAGTTGTAGTATTTGTATCTAAATTTAAGAAGATTTTGTTATTCTCTGATGGAATTGATTCATTTATAATTTCATTTTGATTATTTGAATCTAGAACTGTTTCTATTCTAGGCTCAATGTTACAGTTTTGATTTGTTTGATTTGATAGCATTTGAATATTTTCAGTAATACTGGCTTCTGTTGTAGACAACTCACTGTCAGTTTTTTCAATAGTAGAATTAGGTTGATTATGGTGTACTTCCATTGTAACCTCTGTTAACAATGATGATTCTTTTTCTTTGTTGCTTTCCATTATTTCATTTGTTACTTCTGGTAAGTTCACTTCTAAATGTTTTTTAGTTATTGTAGAATCTATTTCTTTTTCAGAAAATATTTCAGAAGCTTCAGTACCATCAGTATTTAATGCTTTTTCAACTACTGAAAGTTTAGTTAATAAAGCTGATTCTTCTTTTTCATTGTTATCAATTTTTGATATAGTGCTATTAGTTTCATTCAATGAGTCATTTTCATTTTTCTGTTTTTTAGTAGTAGGTTCTTCATCATTTGTAAGTGGATTATTTATCTGCAACTTATTGTAAGATGAATCATCACCAATTTTTTCTATGACTTGTTTTAAATTTTCAATAGATTTACAAGTGACACCATCATTTAAAACAACATTCTTGATTTCTACGTTAGCATTTTCTTCTTTAGACAACTTTATTTTTTTCTTTTTATTTTTACTTGTTGTATTACCACTAGAGCTGGAAGTTCTTTTCAATGATTGATTATTCGCGCTTTTATTTACAATATCACTATTTTTTATATTTTCTTTAATATTTTTCAAATCGTTTTCACCTTTTGTTGATGAAGATTCATTATTTTTTAATGTTTTTAAATTAGTCTTTATTTTTGCTGGCTTTTCACTTGTAGATAGTACTTTAATTTCATTTTTTTTATCAGACTTTTCTTTATGAATTGCAGGGATGGGGACTTTATATGTCATTGTTGTTTCAGTAACTTCTTTAACTTTTGGTAAAATTCCTTTTGTGCCTCCAATTTTACTTGAATTAATAATTGTTTTAACATTTTTTGCCCAATCTTGTGGATTAATTAAAACATTTGCTTGAACACTTGGTACAGTACTTAAAGTCATTGTTTGCACTGAACTAATAGTTTGAAAATTATTAGTTTGAAAAGGTTGAACTACAATCATTTGACCTTGCTGTGTCCCATTCAGTATTATAGGATTTGATGGATGAGATTGAGTATTTACAATTATATTTGGTGTTAAAGATTGCATTGGAGTGACAACTGGCATTATTTTACCATTTGAGAGTACCAGAGTACTAGTTGATATTTTTTTTACATCAGCAATACTCTTACGTATGATTTGTTTTTTATTACTTTTAGTTTTCAGTTTAACTTTCTTTTGATTTTCTGAAACAAAAAATATTTTTTAAAAAATCTTATAAATACATTTGAAATGAATAAAATTACAATAATCTCACCTATACCAGTTTTGCTAGAAGATTCATCAACTGTTGTAATAACAGTTTCATTTGATGCAACTGAATTTTCATCTTTTTTATTATTTTCATCAGAACTAGTACCCACATGATTTTCTTGATTTTCATTAGTACTACTTTCAGCTGAGCTCTGATTATTAGTTGGTTTATCATTTTTTTTAATTTTAAGAGATTTTTGTTTTAAACCTATTTTAAGACTATTAGTATTTTTTTCCTTCTTTTTCTCCTCTTTTTTGCCTAAATATATAAAATAAAGATATTATAATTAAATAATAATATATATAAAATTAAATTATTAATTATCATAGTTGTTCTTGCCTGTTTCAATGTTATTAATAATTTTAGAATTAGGTACAACATTGATTTTGTTAGACCATTTGAGTGGTGAAATTTTTTCCAATGCAGGTTCTGCAGGTACAGTAATCCCTGCATTTTTCAAGAGATCAGTAAGCAGCTGTGTTCTGGATAAAAGTTGAGTAACAAGCCTCTTCAAACGTGCCAATTCTTCTTCTAATTATTGATCATAAATTTAATGTTTCATTCATATAGTGAACAGTTTAAACAATTAACAATACTTACTGTGAACATCAGATGCTTGAGCATTGAACAGTTCATCAGTTCGACTTTGTAAGTCTTTAATGTATTTAGAAGCATGAATAAGTATATCAATTTTGTTTCTTTTACGTCCTTCCAATAGAGGTGGCAGAAGGTCTGCTAAATTCTTGAAGTATCCATTCATACGTTTTCTTCTGTCTCTTTCCCATGTTTTGGCTTTTCTACAAATGCATCATAACATATTATTTCTGCAAATGTATGACATTTATTTTATAGCAAATAAAAAGTACTTACGAGTTTTCTTTTCGAGGCATAATAAGATAATAACCCTCTTTTTATCATTCTTGTTTTCCTCATTTATTAGTTCTTGCTAAAGTTTTTGCACTACCCATTGGATCACGACTCTTCATGATAGGTTAAGTTTACATCTCTTTTCTCACTAGTATTTATATTCACTAGCTATAAATGTTCATAAAAAGCAATCTTGTCTGCCCGATTAATTGTAAAGTTTATGAATAAACTCCGACTCCGAACATCAACACTGTGCATGTCTCATTGGGAATGTTTATTTCAAACTGTCAATTCTGACAATGTCCCTGCGAAAACAAAAGTTCGCACAAGCTTCGGCAACAAAAGTGTAATCGCTGCAAACGCTCGTGAAAGCAGGCGAACAAATTGACTGATCGTACGATCGTGACATTTGCGCTCGGTGGCCAATGGGCATTCGAGCTTCTCCAGCTAATCAGAATTATTCGCAAAGACACTATTCAACTCGTCCCCCGGACGCACACTAACACTGGCGCAACGCAACTCCATGCTGATTCCGTAAATAAGTCGCAATTTT
Source organism: Anagyrus pseudococci (assembly GCA_030522585.1). Taxonomy (NCBI): domain Eukaryota; kingdom Metazoa; phylum Arthropoda; class Insecta; order Hymenoptera; family Encyrtidae; genus Anagyrus; species Anagyrus pseudococci. The sequence continues at coordinate 58,813 of JAPYYQ010001106.1, read as the reverse complement.
AATTGCTTCGCGTATAATCGCAAAGTCACGCCTACCGATCCTGATTACTTGATGAAAATCATACATTAGCCGCACATACTCTCTCAAATGCAGTAAAGCTATAGTATACGTCGTAAGAACGCGCGTACTCACACCTACACGGACCGCTGCGCATGTGTGCATACACGTACGTGTCCTTCCGCTCTCTCTCTCTCTCTCTCTCTCTCTCTTCCTCTTTCTTTTTTCTTTGTATACGTCTGCACTCTGCAGTGGACGGTGCTCAGGCTGTACGGGAATTGCGAACTATTATTAAATGTTCAACATCGCCTGGTTGCAAGGATAAATTCGAGGATCGTTGCTGCGCAGCTGAAGAACAAGCTTACTGCGTTTCAAGCGGATAAAAACAAGCTAAGGATGTTGGAGCTGCAGTTGTGCCCGCTCGTTGCGATTATAACAAGTGGCTAAGTGATGGGTGGAGCTTTGATGTCTCGAACCCAAACATAAGGTTTCAAATTGTTCTTCAATCACTCGTGTCAGTTTCAGTTTTATGCTTGATAAGTGCAAAAATCTGTCAAAGTCCATGTGAATGGCTCGTAAGGTGCGTCTTGCTTGTAGCTGAGAAATCCACTTGTGTGTCGCGCGACGTAATTTTTTTTTAAAGGTTAGTTTGCCTTATTTATTTATTTACATTTTTTTCGCAGTCTTTGCGTTTTCACTTGTTTGACAGTGACTTGTAGCTTCTTATCGCAAATCATTTTCTGCTTCGACTAGCTTTCTTCTTTCACTCTCGTGTTTTTTTTTATTTGCTATTATTGTCATTATAATTAATTTTTAGATTTTTGGAAATGATGTTTTTATATGCGTTGTTTACAACGTCGTATTATATTTGTGTATAACTTGGAAATTATCATTTTCTAGATAAATATTTAGTTGAAAAGTAAATTTCAAAAGTAGAAATGACTGACGAATTGGAAGGTGTGCATCACAATCATGAAACATTGGATTATGGCGATGTGACAGCTGACGATGATGAAGGTTCAGATGGTGTCATTGTACCGGAGCTCCAAGGAACTTTATCAAAGTGGACCAATTATATACATGGATGGCAAACTCGCTTTATAGTGTTGAAAGATGGAACATTATCCTATTATAAATCTGAGCAAGATAGTGGCTTTGGGTGTCGAGGTTCTATTAGTCTTTACAAAGCAGACATAAAGGTGATTTTATACTTGTTTACAAACTTTGCAATTGATTAAGTATTAATTTTTTATGTTTTTCATTATTATTAGGCACATGAATTTGATGACTGTAGGTTCGATGTATCAGTTAATGATTGCTTGGTCTGGTATCTAAGAGCTAGTCATCCAGAAGAGAGACAACGTTGGGTGGATGTTTTGAAATCTTACAAGGTAAACTACTTTTTAGTTTTTTAAAAATTTTATTTATCTCTATCAACAATTGCTAGCTACTGAACAAGATTATTTTAAAATTTTTATGAAAAGTCATAATATTGAAAAACAAGATATTCTCCAAATCTAAACTAAAAAATACATTCATTTTATTCTGTAAATATTTTTATCAGGCAAACACAATCAATAGATAAAGATAAAAAAGAGAACTTCTTAAATTTTATCACGCGCTGTTTTACCGGTTGATAAGGCGATGATAATAAAAAAAAATTCGAATACAACGAAAAAAAAACGGAAATTTGCTTAACAAAATCGAATACTATACGTTTACTAAATCATTATCATAATTTATTATTCTATCGTACTGATCTGCAGATAAAAAAATAATAAATCTATTTGCACTTAATGCAATCGATTCGTTTTATCGGCAAAAAAATAATTTTTCGCATTTAATTTAAGTTATTACATTAAATAATCACTGTAATTTCGCTCGCCCCACTTAACTCCGCCACATCGTTTGAACACCGCGTTACCAATTGCAAAAACCAACTTCGTCAAATATTTGCATTAAAAATCGTCGTCTCGGTATTTTTTTTTGTTAATGCAAATGATCGAAACTTGCCACGAACCGATGAATAATTTGCATAAAGGAGACTGTGTAAGCAACATCAGCTCAAAAGATTAAGACGAATTACTCACTCAAAGCCCGTCTCGAGAAGAAAAAATAAATAACAAAGCTCTCGTATCAGTTTCATTTGAAAGTAAAAAGAAATAAAAAAAAAGGCTAGTCATAAAAGTCTTTGTGCGTTATAGCTCTAGAGGCTCATCTGCTTATCGGTCGTTCCGACGTGTTTTATGTAACAATTAAATGGTCGCGTGTCGAAGTAAGTAGTCCTCGGCTCGTAAATGTCGAAAGCAGAAAAAAAAAGAGAAAAGCAGTTGCCAAGTCGGGGGGCGCTATATAGAGTGTAAGTGTGTGTGTAGCCCGACTTGTAGTACACACGGTAATATCGATTTGTTATCGTGACCGCGTGCGCACCTGTTTGATTTGATCTATACAACGGCCCGTACGATTCTCCGGGCCTTCGACCTTCTACATATCAGTCGGCTGTTTATTCAGAGATTCTTTAGAATGAAAGCGAAAGTAAAGAAAAAAAAACAAGAAAAAAAAATCTCCAACCGGCCGATTGCGTAAATACACCAATATGTAACACTCGATCTGTACGTGGTATTGCTCGAGTGTAGACGCACTTAATCATTTGAAGACTGGGGAGGGGGGGGACACCCATTGTGCTTTGGCTCGTTTCATCCGTGAATCATGATTCGTCGGTTATTCTCGCTCTTCTTAAAAGGACGGACGTATATACATGTATCCGAAGCATAAGCGCGTTAAACTTACGTATAAAGCAATGAGTATACGTAGCTATGTTAGGCCGAGCATGACTAATCAGTCGTTAAAGCTTGGAACCCGCAAAAGTTTACGACGAGTGTCATCCGAGCTCTCTCTCTCTCTCGGAAAAAGAGACCCCGATGGATAATGAGCGCGAGCGACAGCCGGGGGAGGGAAGACGGCGAGAGGGGAAAGAGGGCTTTCGTGACGGAGCGCAGTCAGAGGGGGGAGGGGGTTGGTTAACGGGGGTGGCTTTCCAGTACAGTGGCCGGGCGAGGGGTAACGCGAAAAAAAGCCAGCAGCAACTAGTAGCACAGGGAGTAGGGCGGAGCCCAGAACAAAGCAACTACACCTCGTGAGTCTCTGCGTTGTATAGGGGTGAAAAGAGCGGGGGTGCCGAGTGCAGTCGTCGGTTTACGCGTAATGCATACGCGTCGCTCGTGCGCGCAGCCAACTGCAGCGACGGGGTAGCTTCTCACACCTATACAGAGAAGCGTTAGAGCCTGCAAGTTGCGGACTAACTATAGAAAGAGAGCAGCTTGCAAAGACGAAGCTCGCGAAAAGGGGGGCTGAAGCTTTACTGAGCCGCGCACGGGACTCCGGGCGCGGCTCGGTCCATCTTGCTGGAGTGTATAGCTAACGAGAGGCTGTGCTCGTGTGTGTCTCCTGTTCCCAGGCGGAGTCCGGCTACGGAAGCGAGAACAGCTTGAAGCGGCATGGGAGCGCGATATCGCTGGTGTCCAACAGCCAGTCGACCGCGAGCGTCGGGAGCCTGAGCCGCCGGGGAGCCCGCGGCCTGCGCGAGAAGCTCGCCGAGATCGAGACGTTCAAGGACATCCTCGTGCAGCAGGTCGACGGCTTGCAGAAGTACTTCGACGAGTGCGCGGAAAATGCCAAGCAGGAGAGACGCCAGCAGCAGCAGCAACAGGCATCGGGCGATAAGAGCGATGACGTGCCCGACGGGCCGAGTAGCGTTAGCGAGTGCTCGGCCGCCGCTGGCGCCGCCGGCACCGCCGCCGCAGCAACAGCAGCAGCAGCTGCCGCCGCCGCCGCCGCTGCTGCTGCCGAGCAGGCCATCGACTTCAAAGGCGAGGCCATCAGCTTCAAGGCGACCAGCGAGGGAGTGATAGCGACGCTCCAGCACTGCGTCGAGTTGATGCTACAGCGCGAGGAGGCCTGGCGCAAGCGCTGCGAACGCGAGACCGAGAAGCGCCGCAAGCTCCAGGAGATCTGCAGGGGCCTCAAGGACCAGCTCACTACCGCCAATCAAGGACTCTCCACGCGGCCCCGGCTCATCATTCACGGCGGCCCCGATTACGAGGTGACCCAAACTTTCCCCCGACAGAACCCCCCCCCCCTTCTCTACCCCTCGCCGATCCTTACGTACACCTACTCTATACCCATAATACGGCGAGCACGCGCGCGTGCTCTTGTGCATTTCAATCGCGTGCTTATACGCGCCTTACGGAGTCGTCTGCAGATATCGCGCGCCGCCGGCTCTGGCTCTATATACGTTTCAAAATAGTCCCCCACTCGCGGTTGCGTGTATATTTCGCTCTCTCGGCTCAATTGCCTCATCGTCCTTCCCGTCCGCGCGCTAATCGCTCCGACTCCGCGCCTCCTCCTTTTGTCGTCCGCGCGCATAAGGGGCTCTCTCTCTCTCGCGCGCGCGCTTTGTATATACACACACGCGGCATGCGACAGTTGCCAGTCTTCTTCACTTCGCTTATGCCGCCTCGACTTCGTTTTCCTTCTCTCTCTCTTTCTCCTTCGATTATCCGCGAGCATGTGCACCGCAGCCGTTAAGAGCCGAAATCTTTTCTGTTATCGCGCTCAGGAAGGACCACACAGTGCTCTCTGTGATGAGGAGTTCTATGACGCAATGGAGACGGGCCTTGATAAAATCGACGAAGAAAACCAGATAAAAGATAGACTGAAGCACAAGTCTGTCGCAATACCAGCGACTCCACTGGTGCCAGCTGTTAAACACCGACTTTGGTCTGAGGTATGAGAAAACTCGATTTTTTCTTTCTTTATGTTTGTTTTATTTTTTTTCTTTTTATTTTTTTTTTATTATTTTTTATTATTCAGATTGCATTTGTAATTTTGTAAATATATTTGAATTTTCAGATAGACAGGATAACCCTGGAACAATTGCACTATGCTCGCCTTGGGGTTGGAGCTGGAGGATGGCAATTGTTTGCAGAGGATGGGGACATGAAAATGTACAGGCGAGAGGAGGAGGCTGATGGCTTAGTTGTTGACCCCTTGAAGGCATGTCATATTGTCAAAGGTGTCACTGGTCAGGAAGTCTGTAAAATATTCTTCAGTCCTGAATACCGTAGTGGATGGGAAACTACTTTAGAAGATATGACTGTAGTAGAGACTATTTCTAAAGATGCATTAATGTTTTTACAAACTCACAAACGAATCTGGCCTGCAAGTCAAAGAGATGCATTATTTTGGTCACATATGCGTAGAGTACCAGATGAACAAGATCCAGATGCCCAAGACTTGTACATTGTTTGTAATCACAGTACGGATCATCCAGATCATCCAGTAAGTCAATGAAAAGTAGTTAATGTTTTAAACTATTGATTAGAACGCAATATGAAATCTTTTTTTTTCTTTCAGCCAAATACTGGAAAATGTGTTAGAGTTTTCTTAACTGTTTGTCTTGTCTGCCAAACACTTGTCAAACCTCCAAAAGAAAATGAAGAGATTAAGAGAGAAGATATCACATGTAAAATAACGTATTGTTCAGTTGGTTAGTATTGTAATATTTTCATTTATAATAGTTACTTGAAAAATTGATAAATTCAAATTATTAATATTTTTAGTGAATCCCGGTGGCTGGGCTCCAGCATCAGTTCTTCGTGCTGTTTACAAGAGGGAGTACCCTAAATTTTTGAAGCGCTTTACTAACTTTTGTATTGAACAATGCAAAGACAAACCCATTGCATTCTAAGGATTATACATAACAGTTTTTAATCCTTCCACGCAATGACCGAGCGCGAAATTGCAATAGCAGAACGCCTACATGTTAAAATAAGCTAATTATTTTATGCGCACGTTATCATTCATGTTTTTAAATTCTTTTTCCAGTTTGTTACAATGTCATAAAAGTTGTAATTGTATGTACAATTTGCAATTCTGTGAAGTATAATTATTATAAATAATGCACCAGTTATACACATTTAAATAGGGCCAAAAATTTGTAAATAAAGCGAAGTAATGTACAATATAAAATCAATCAGCAAAAGCACAATTACTTGATTTTGAAGAATGGTTTTTATTTTAGAAAAGAATAATGTATTTTTGCTTTTTGACACTCTTTACAAAGTGATTCTGTGATTCAATAAAAATTATACATTTAATAAATTTTTACAGCCATGTGTATTACTTTTCTTAATTTACAAATTTGTGACTAATTTATAGTGAATTTGCCGTTTTTTGTACATAAACAAACGTGCAAATTTCTCTGACCTGGCTGTTAAAACATTTTTCTCAAGTAACGTCAGGGTGACGTCCAAGTTGTACAAATTTTCTGATCAAAGTATATATGCACTATGTGTACCTATTGTTACACTTTGCCATACACGACAAATTGTATTATAAAATATTGCGAATTAAATTGTTATTTTTATTTATATAAAAATATGTACATTGGTGTGTGAAGAACAGATTGAAAATGTGGAACATAATAAAGACTGTTAGCGTATTGCTTACTTTTACATAGAAAAATTTTATTAAATTATATAAATTTATTTACACATTACAATCAATAAGTCAAATTACTTAAAACTATGGAGTTTTTCTTTCACATCAAGTTGTTGATAAAGTATTTCCACTTTTAGAAAGTTTTGCAATTTCTTCTTTAAATTTAGCAATGGTTTCTTTTGCTAATGTTAGTTTTTCTTTATACTCTGCTATTTCGGTTTTAATTTTAGTCTTAGCATCCATAATAGCTTTAAGTGATTGTTCCTTTTTTGCTTCAACTAAAAATTATTATACCTGTATTAGTAAGATTTATATATGTTGTTTAAAATATCACTGTAAACCATACTCACAATCTGTATCGTGTCGCCATACATTTGGTGATATTGGTTTGACTGATTTTAAATATTGTAGCATTAAAGCTGTTGGATCTTGAAAAATAATTTCATCATAAAATTCTGAAACTATACTTTTCTTCCCTACTTGCACTTCGGGTAATGTTTGGAATAATTTTAATACATGGTATATTGTAATCTGGAAAAAAAAATGAAATGTTTAGCTAACTTATAATATTACAGCATTACTTGTATAATTGATAAAACTATTTCAATAACTTACAGGTCGTTCATTAGGATCAATAAAATAAATTTTAATGACTATTTCAAATTCTCCCCATCCTGTTTCTGTCAATTCGTATGGTGGTTTAGTGACTATTCTGTTTTGATTATCGTAACTTTCATGTAACTTGAAATGTATTTTTTTTATGTAAGGAGACATATCTTCATTGTGATATGGTTTAACATATACTGTCCACTGATGAGTGTGTCCATCTTCCTCTCTCTTTTTACCAAAATATCGAGCAACATTGCCATAGACAATAGGTTTCACAATAGTAACTCCCTAAACATAAATATTTGTTCTTTTGCTTATATTGTAAATATGTATTTATAATAAATAGTCAAACTTTTGTAAGTTGGAAAAAAAATTTAATAAACAAATTTTAAAATCAAAATAAAACTTTCTAACCTTTACTCTGCCTCCAGAATCAGGACCAAATTCGGTTGCAGCCATTTGGCTAAACTTCATCTAACGAAAATTATAACATAAGTATTCTTTGAAAAATTTATAATAAATAAAAATAATTTAAAAAATAGACTAACATTTTTTGCAATGTTATTTAAATACTTTGAATAAAACGACAAAAGTAGAAGTACCAGCTAGCTAACTGACAAAATAACACTTTAGAGTAACTAAACAAAAAAATCTTCAGTATAAACTTATTTTTTTTACACTTTAATAACTAATAAATATGAAACAAATAATCGATTAATATTGACACAAATTTTATGTGTAAACAGTTTGCACTAGTGCGATGGATCTGCGTCTGCGACCTTTCCTCCTTTCCTTTTTCTAGACGACGCTTGGGCGGCTTAGGTAGATTAGGTTAGGTTAGGTATACTTAAAGAACAATCGGTACTGCAGAAATCTATTGTGAATCAATATTTTCTATATCTAGATATATCGATATATGTATAAATTTTTATTTATCGATTAAAAATTAAAATGTTTTGACGTTAAGATAAAAAACCACTGCTAACTACTTTAGCAGTGTGCTTTCTCAAAGAACAATAACTTTTATCATAAAAATAATTTTTAACATCATTGTAAATTACAAAAAAAATTTAATTTATAAATATTTTTTATATAAAAATATTTTTTTTACTTTTATAATTTTTCAAAAAAAGAGAAGTAAAATTTTGGAAAAAAATAATTAAAAATTAATATTTAATATATTTCTGAATATTTATTGAATCAATACCATTTTTAATTAAAGTTTATACATTAAATTTTTTTTATTTATATATAAAATGGAAAGGTTCAAATAAAATATACTTGTATTTGGAGAATTTCGTTTATTTTTCTATCCTAAATATGAGCGGAGAAAATTTATTAATCCAATCCATACACAATAACAGCTGCAGAAAAAGTAATGGTTAAAAAAGAAATTAAAGTAATCATTTCATTTCTAACTCGTATACAAAGGTTGACGTTGTCTATTCGAGTGTTAATCAGACGACGTTTAACTAGAAATTAAGTTGAAGGACGAATAATTTTTTTCAACACGAACAGAACTTAGAAAATCATAACTGAGTTGTAAAAAAAAAGAACAGACGTTCACTTTTGATAATCGCTATGCTCTTTTAGTGACTAATTGTATTTACTTATTACATATTAAGATTAGTTCTTAATTCTTATAAACTATTTTTAAATACATTTTCGTACGACTTTTTGAATAGGACGCCGTTAGGACGCCAGCTGATACTCGACCTCGTTCAACAACTAAAATACTCCACGATACAACTCAGTCTGGTTTCCTTGCAAAGGACAGTTCCAAAACCAAAAGAAACGAAGATAAGATGTTTGTGTGTGTGTTTATGTGTACCAATCACTCGAATGAGAGTGATCGTGGCATTTCAGCGCGAAAGACAACCGATCGAGCCGCAATTATCCGACTATTGACGCAAACATTGTAAATGGATGAAATGGGAGTGATGATATCAAGCGATGTCGTGAAAGTCAGCCGGTGAAAAGGGCCGATCGGTATAGGTCGTTTCCCGCTGGACCGCAGTTACATGTAAGTATCGTTAAGATTGGAGAAACTGGCCGTTCGTTAGCGAGTCTTATACAACGATCAGTCGATATTTGTTAAAAGGGAATGTTTTAAGTGGCAGAGCTCAGTCCGATGTGTCGATTGTGTTAAGAAAACAAAAAAAGTCAAAAGTCAAAAGTTGGCAGCGACAGATCGTGCATGCTTTCGTCACTCTTTGCTACTACGATCGCTAAGTGCCTTTGAAAGGACAAAGTTCGCGCGAGACCTAAAGATGTTGCAATGAAGCACGCGTAAGTCGGAGGGATATAATAAATAGACGATAAAAATGTGTGCAAAGTTCGAGAGTGTCAGTTGCTCATTGGGCAGGTATCGTGGTGTTGTTAATTTTGCGCATCGAGCCTGTGCTGTGAAGGGACAATACGCAAATCAACTTGCACAGTTAGTGAATTATCTCAATTTTAAAAACCAAAGTTAAATGCGAAAATAATTTAATTATCGATGAACTACTTGCATTAATGGTCGGACTAGTTCAGGAAGTTCATAGTTAATTAAAATGCGCGTGCTTTTGTTTTCATTATAACACGATCTTCAGTTTCAATTGTTTAAAAGTAAATTTGATTAAAATTGCTTGCTTTCAAAACGTGACTTAAGTACAGCGCGCAAAGAACGTTTCTATGATTCTAATTAGCAATTCTCCACTCCATACTATTGGTTCAGTCTTAGAAGTATCTTTGCTAAAGAAAAAAAAATAAAAGAAAATTATCAGTATGACAAAAACAAAAGCTAATCTAAATAAAAAAAAGCTAAATGAAAATATTTTCCAAGCTGTATCCTTTCGGATATTTAAGCGTTAGATACGAAGACAAAATTTATTTGGCACAGAGTACATTGAATATAGTATACTCCAAATAGAATGAGATTTCCTAGCCTATCGTTTTTCAGAAATTTTCATTTTACTCGTATTTTTAGTATCAAATGAAAGTAAATATTTTATAAAATGTTATGATGCATACTGACACGCGACGTCTGAAGTCAATAAAATACACGCAAGTTATTTCACAGCGAATGACAAGTTCGATCATCCTCGAGACTATTCTTTTCTGTCTCTGCACAATTCTCTTATGCACTAAAAAAAAGCTACGTTCGACTTAGTGTTTTATCGTTTAACGACATTAAAGAAAACTTTTCATTTGTAAATAAAACTTAAACGTTATGGTTAAGTCGTAAAAAATGTAAATGCAAATACATATTCTTATCTTTGTCTAAAATGTTAAAAAAATTATAAATAAAATTTCTGGGAATTAAAAATTTAGTGAATGAAGATCTACTTCGCGTTGAAACATTTAATGTCGTTAAACAAATTTACGCTCTAAAGTAAGAAATCGCAAAAATATTGTTTAAGAGTATCGTAAAAAAGTATTTTGTTAAAAAAGTTCGTTTTTGTTTATCAACCTTCCAAAACAGACAACTTTAAACTTATTAATGAAGTATTACTGTAAAAGCTATTGTTTAATAAAAAATATGCGTCTTTCTTTACCATGGCAGGAACAATTTTTATCTAAAAACAGCAACATAGCTGCCACACAACCAATGTTCCGCATATTCAAAGGACAACCGAAGCTGAAACACGCTGTATGTGTTCTCTTTCTCTCTTTCTTTGTTATTTTTTTATCCCTTATTTTTTCGTCAAAGGAACAATATGATTCTATAAAAGAGTATCACGTAAAAATCATTTGCTTCGCACTAAAAACGTTGCACGAGTTTATACTGTCAAGGAAGGCATGAAACAGGAAAATATTTCGATGCTGAAAGTTTGTTACTTTGAATTGAACTGAAATATTTCCATATTCAAAAAGTAGCAGACTATCATGCGTCGATATAGGAATATAAATTGCAATAAGGGAGACATCACTCGTTCCACTTGTAATTGAAAGATAATTGTGTCAAGGGGATCAGTAGGATTATGTATGAACAACTCTGTTAAAAGTTGGACGACGAGGAGTGGGAGCGGAGATGTACATAACCGCGCGATTAGGACGTCGCTGCGACAACCGGAGGGCTAACAACGTCAGGCTCACCAGCTCCATCCGCCAACGACTTTTTCAAGCTGAACAAAGCATTTAACTTGTTTTCTGCATCCTTTGATGCCACATCTTCCGTCTCCTGGGCTTTCTCTGTACTCTCGTTTTCCTTAGACACTTCGGCTACTTTATTCTCTGATTCAGCTTTTTTCTCAACTTCCTCGGTATTTTCTTTATTCTCGGTAGCATCAACCTTGTCTTCAACTTCAGCGATCTTGGCGTTACCATTTTCTTTGACTTCTTCTGAAGGTTTGGATACAGTCTCTTCAGTTTTTGTAACTTCGGCTACTTTCTCTGCTACTTCTGATTTTTCCGTCACTTTTTCCGTAGTGACTGATTCTTTGACTTTCTCTTCTACAACATTCGCCACTTCGTCAGTTTTCTTCTCAGATTCTTCGACTTTTTGTACAGGTTCGGTGGACTTTTTTACAGGTTCTTCTAATTTTTTATCTGCTTCTACAGGAACTTCGGTTTTCGGATTTTCCTCAGAAACAACAGTCTCCTTAACTTCTACTTTTTCAGAGTCTTTTTCTACGCTTTCAGTAGGTTTTTTCGTTTCTTCGGTTACATCAGTCTCAGTTACACTCTTGGCGTCCGACTTGACATCTTCTTCCATGGGAATAATGCCATTTGCATTTACTTTTTCTGCAGTTTTCTCCGGCTCTTCTACTTTTGATTCTACTTTATCTTCGACCTTATTTTCGGCAGTTTTTGTCTCCTCTGTTACTTTTACATCATCTGTTGTATCCATCGGTTCAACGGTTTTCGCAGCAATGGAGAACGGTTCGACGACTGCAGTTTTTTTCTCTTCATTAGGAAGATCTTTTTTTTCAGCCGCATCAGTCTCTTCATCAACTTTTTGTTTCTTACTAGGCGATTGGAAAGACAGCTCATCAAAAGATTCAATAGTTTTAAAAGCAGCCTTATCCTCATCACTAAGCTTAGCATTTCCCTCTCGAACAACAATAATAGCCGATAAACCAGCGGCTTTTGCAGCTTCAGCCTCTGTTGTGAAAATAATAATAAAATATTAGTAAAGTATAAATCGATACTAAATTTATAAAAGTGAAAACTTAAAAATACCTTTAGGAACATCAGTAAGGAATAGCACGTTTGACGGTTCAAAGCCTATTTCTTTTAAAATGTTTTTGTAGCTTTGTGCTTCTTGTTTTGCGCCTACACCGGTATCAAAGTGACCACTGATGTACTGCAAAAGTTAACGAAAAATTAAATAACCATAAACGATCTCATTATGTAGTAAAATAAATACAATTTATCAAATACCTTTAATAAATCACCGTGCTCTGTATTTCCATACAACAGTTTTTGAGCTAGAACACTACCGCTCGAATAAATGTACAGCTTCTTGCCGCTACTTGTCCATTCTTCAAAGGCTTTTGGTACATCTTCATAGACGCTAAAAGTTAAAAAAATGTTATGTATTTATTAAAACAAATGTATTTATATAAGTTAATTAATTTTTCAACTGTGCAAATGAATGATTAAGAATTCTCGTGTTTAGCGTTTTTTTTTAAATACAACGAGATATTATTATTTTTTTTTATTTATCGAAATATTATTTCTTTACAACTGTATTAAAATATACTTTTTAACTTACTGTCCTTTAATAACTTTGTGAGCTGCTTGCCACATGTGCCCTTGCAATTGCTTTAAAGCACCAGCCTTACGATCATTATCCATTTGCCACAGGACGTTTTTGATGAGGCTTTCTTTCGCTTCTTCAATGGGTTCATCTTTAATTGCCACGACGCCTTCAACTTTGTTTTCTTCATCATCCTTGGCCTTTAAAAAAAGATTAAAAGAAAAAAAATAAAAAAAATTCATTGTTCTTGATAAAATTCCATTTAAATATTATGATATGATCTTATCCAAGAAACGAAACCGATAAAAAAAATAGGAAGTTTAATGTAATGACGTAAGTTGTCGGTAAATATTATTCTAGTTTGACTATCAGCAAGAAAAATTTAACAATTGTGATAATACAATCTTGCAATATTTGCCTCGATCTTAAACTGTTATTATCCACAGCAGTATGATTAAAGAGTTGGAAAAAAAAAATCATGGGCATACAAAGAGGCTTGAGCGGTCTAAAAGTTTGAAAAGCGACGAAGACGAGCAGGTCAATGCTTGACATTGGAGCAGCTGGCTCGCTCCCGACCCCGACTCTCTCAAACCCTATGTAATACACGCTTGCCTGCGCGCGCGCACGCAACCGTCTTAGGGGCAATGCTATTGTTGAAATTTAAATAGCTTCCACAGCGCCCTTCGGTAGCACGGGGTTTTTTAAATACGAAATCGACTCGTTTTCGGACTTTGTAATTCTCCGCCAGCTGCAAAATTTTTTCCGGACAGATAATTTATTTTCCGAAAATTTTGCATTTTATTATAGTCGACTCTTCCGCTGCCTCGTGACTGTATGTCTTCAGTGGATTTCGAGCTCGTGTATGCTATTTATAAAACGTTTTTGTTTAAAAATTTTTATTACCTGTTTCTTTAGGTTGGCGAGATCAGCCTTGAACTCTTCGTCATCCCATTTTTCGTCGACGTGTTTCTTCAAGAATTCGCGCACATATGGGAATAGTGTATCCTGTCGAGAGAGAAAAGAAAATCGAGTTAGTGATATCTATATTTTAGTCATCAAAATGTTTTTGAAAAAATTATTACAAATTAAATCTGATTATTTCATTGGAAAAATACCTATTGTATTGTAATAATTTCATTCGATTCTATTTAAAGGTCAAAGCTATATTGCATAAAAAGTTTACAGTCTACCTGTAGAATATATCCCTTTAATTTTCTAGTAATAGTTTTTTTTTATGCAAGCTCAGATCGCGATAATTTTTTTCCGGCGTAACATCGGTGAACTTCCGTTTTCGAGAAAATGGAAAAGCCGACAGGTCTAAAGTTTCACTCGCAAGTGTAAAAAAAAAAATCTAACAATTACAAGATGCAGAAGAGTGTGAGTTGAGTGAGCGGACGAAGAGAGAGAGAGAGAGAGAGAGAGAGAGAGAGAGAGATGCCGGCATAAGCAATGCGAGCGAAATCCAATGCCAGGCCTTTCTCTCTTTCTCGGCTCTGAAGAAACAAGAGCCCCGTCATTTGTTCGTTTTTCTCTCTCTCTCGTCCCTCTCGCTAACTCTCTTTCTCCTCGTCTCCGTCTATCCTTAGGCAGGAGAGGACGAAGGTATATAAGACGACAGTCGTGCTGAAAACCGAGAGAGGGAGGAGAGAGAGCCCAGCTTCCTCCCAATCTCCCTCTATAAAGTTGATCGTCTGGCCGAGGAGATCGTCCGGCAGCGTGCATAAGGGAGAGGCGGCGGTGTGCGAAAAGCATGTGGCCCACCGCCCCGCGTACGGGATTCGCGCAGCGCACGAAGAGAGAGAGAGAGAGAGAGAGTACACTGCCGCCGAAATAATCGATCGGCCGACGGCGCTTTTCCCTCCGCCCCCGGCTGCTCTTTCGCTCTCTCCCTCGGTTCCATACTAGAGAGAGACCACGAGAGAGTGTCTGTCGCTTTAATCGGCCTGCGCGCGAGCGAAAGAGAGAGAGAGAGAGAGAGAGAGAGAGAGAGAGAGAGAGAGAGAGAGAGAGATAAAGGAGCCGGCAAACTGCGAGGGGAGGCGCACAAGAAGCGGGGCTGCTGCTGCTCCCGTGAGAGCCATCTGCGACCCGAAAATCTAAAGGCTCTGCTCCTCTCTCTCTTTTCGCCGATGCCCTGCAGAAACTACCTGGCCGAGATGTATAAAAGGAGAGCGGCTGGTCTCTAAGAGGCGATACGAGAGAGGAGAGAAAGAGAATGAGCGTCCGGGAACGGAAATGTGGAGCGCAGCCGGGAGGCAGAAGAGGAAGAGGGGTGGCTTTCTCTCTCTCGCTCCTGAAAACCGTTAGCAAGAATGCCATCTCTCTACTCTTTCTCGCGTTCTCTTTCCTTTTCCCTATCTCTCCTCTCCTTCTTCTTATTCTTCTTTCAAGCGACGAGAGTTGCTCTCGCAAAAATTCGCGCTGCGCTACGTGCACGCCGGCACGCTCTCTCTCTCTCTCTCTCTCTCTGCTGCACACGGCTGCGTCCCTGTCCGTCCCCAAATTTCTCCCCACCCCCTTTTATTACTCTTTCTGCCAGGTCGAGCGAAAGAAGAACAGCCTCTCTCTCCTCACACACACACCGGCAATTTTGCAACTTCAGCTTCGCCTCTTTCTCCTCCTCCTTCACCCCCTTCTTCCTCATCATCCTACTCCGAAACTTGGGAGTCCATTGTTCCCGAGCTGTGGATGCTTACCGCGACATTATCAAGAGCGAGAAAATGTTTTATTTTTTTTAAAAATAAAAAAGGTCGCCGAGGAAAGGAGAGCGCAGTGAGCTCGAGCCGTACCGGGGAGAGGTATACATATATCGCGAGGCGGAAGTAGAATCGGAACGCGGCGAGGACGAGAGTTCAACGGTCTCCCCCGACTTGCTCGCCGGCTCGCGCTCTCTCGGCAACGTCGGCTCTCTTGCTTCTGCCCCTGCCGCCTCTCCTCCCCGGCCCGACCCCCTCGTCCCCCTGTAGTTCGCGAAAATGTCTGCGCGTGCTCTGAAAAACGGCTAGACTAGCCACCCGTTCGAGAGCCAACGGCTACACCTCGATCCCCCCCTCCCTCCCGCCCCTACTTATTCCCTATCAAATTCGAAGTAATGCGTGTAGTATTTTGTGAATTTGTAAATTGAGAAAAAGAGCGATTAAGACGGCGCCATGCGCGACGCGACGTCCCCGAAGCTCTCGTTCTCTCTCCCTCTCCTGCTCTCTTTTGTGCTCTTATCTCGCGGCACCGGAAAGGGGAGGGGCCCCGCCATGTTTTCGCGCAACCGTTAACGGACAAACGTCTTTGGAGGGCCAAAGTTAAAGGTGGTAAAGTAGAAGACGAACGGAAAAAAGGACCAGGGCTTACCTGGACAAAGCTGATGCTGGTGGTGGTGCCCTCGACGTCGAGGAGGATAACCGACTCCTCGCGGTTGGCCAGCTCCTCGGTCTCGCTTGCGCTGCGCTTCTCGCCGGACATCTTTCTGGCTTCTTCTTCTTCTTGGGCTAGGCTGCCTCGACAACGAACTACTACTCCCTGACACCGAGGTTTTGCACTCAATGCTTCTCCGGTCGACTCGCGGCCCGAAGCCAGTCGTCTCTAGAGGACGTGGAAGGAAAAGGAACACCGGGGGGTTGGGTACGAGAGAGAAGTGGAGTTGCTGCTGATAACCGGAGTTGAAAAGGGAAGACGGCAGCGATGCCGGCTTAGTTGGGTGTGATAGATAAACGAAGGTGGACGAGAGAAAGAGAGAGAGAGAGAAAGAGAGGAGGGTGACGACGACGACGACGACGGCGACGACGGAGGCACGAGGAGAGGAGAGGCAAACACGCGCTCGCGCACACTTGCCGTTCGGCTCTGCTAGCTTCGCCGCCGGCGCGCTCTCACTCCGGCCGGCGCCGCTGCTCCGACCCGCCTCCCCCTTCCCGACGGCCCCCCCTGATCACCCGTCCACTCGC
This sequence comes from Anagyrus pseudococci, assembly GCA_030522585.1. Lineage (NCBI taxonomy): Eukaryota > Metazoa > Arthropoda > Insecta > Hymenoptera > Encyrtidae > Anagyrus > Anagyrus pseudococci. Next base: position 42,088 of record JAPYYQ010001106.1, on the reverse strand, counting down.
ACCTTCTCCGTTGCACTCGCGAAGCTGGGCTAAGAGAGAAGGAGAGAGAGAGAGAGAGAGAGAGAGCCGGCAAGTTGGTGCCGGCTGCGCCGGCTTCTCGGCGCGCGCACCCGCCGCCGCCGGCACCGGCGAACACACACGCGCACATTACCCAGGGCCGGTCTCTGCACGCGTGCATACACGTGTATATATATATACATACGCGCGGAGAGTTCTCCGACCCCCGATACTCGGGAGACGCCGTGGCCTTCGAAGCGCACCGACGCGTTTCGACTCTCTCAGTCTCCTTCTCTCTCTTTTACATTTACATGAAAATCATGGCATGCTTATGTGTATGTGCGAAACGTCGGGGAAACCGGTGCTGAGGAAGAAGGGAGAGCAGGAGAGGTCGACGGGGTAGAGACGGTCAGGAGCGTGCGAATTTCGCGATGCTCCGAGAGAGCCCGAATTTCTAAGGCTACAAACGGCCAGTAAAGGGGATGCGCTTTCGTTGCCAAGTGTGTACGAGACTGTGCGTCTCTCTCTCGATATCCCGGCAGGCCCCCCCAACGTGTCTCTCCCGCCCGTTTTTGCTTGCTCTTTCTCTCTTGTTCGTTCGAGAGTCCTTCTTTACTATTAAACACACATGGCGCTTTTTCAGCTGTCGATTTTTAGGAGGGGACAACGCGGCGCACGTGTGCGATTGCTCTCGCTGTCTCTCTCATTGCTAATCTGAGAATTCTGTATACTTACTCGCCGGGAGGGAGATGCAATTTTCGAGATCTCTCCCTCTCTCTCTCTTTCCTTTTTTCTATTGAACATTGCGTTTTCGGTATTGCTCCTCATTGATTCCTTAAGGTCGTGTGAGCGCGTGAGAATTTTTCTGTTACCAGGGGCGGCCCGGGGCCGTTCGTTCGATGGTTGCACACGAAACAGAGGGAATCTACGAGGTACATTGTTCGAAAGTGAGCGGGTCACTGTGATTTTAATCTTGCTCTACGTATAGCAGCTGTTTTAGAAACTAATCTTGGATGAATAATTCTAATTGTTAAAATTATTCATAAAATTTTCTCTTTCTCCAAATTGCAGATCTACAAAAGTATTAGTTTCACCGTTTATAATTGCATAATTTCATTCTGCAACAATATCAACATTTATACACGACGCGATAAACACACAAGAGCCATTGAGACATTCGACGATCCAGTAGTCAAAGACTTGGAACGCTGAGAAGGCAAGAACGAGACACGCGTAACACAGAGCGCAATGTCGGGATGTTGGTCGAAAAAAATTGCGCAAAGTATACAGATACGGCCAAGGTCGGCTGGATCTATAAATACCCCACGAGATTGTAGCTTATAAGGCGCCAGCGTAAGCGAACGTGCTCCGAAATAACGCGCGCGTGCATCGCGTACAAACGAAAAAAAAAAAACAGTCAAGCCGACCAAACTCGTCGTTGGAGCGAAAAATCGCAAAGCGATCTGTAACGGTGTTCCTAGAATCGCAGGGAAAAGTCATAGTCGGCTGGGAATCGTAACGAAAAGACACGGCGAAGGTGCGCTCTCCACTCCCTGTCTGTACATAAATGTATATAAGTAGACGTACAGAGAAGGGCAGAGACCGGCCGGCGAGAAATATCCTCTCTCCCCGCCTTTGGCGCCGGGACGAATTGCCGAGCGCGTGGCTCTCGATCATTAGCCTCGAATCTACGATGACATTCATGCGTACTATTCTGCGTTTTTTTTTCTCTTATCGCACGCGGCTTCAAAGATTACACAGATTTCGTAACAGGTGCGAGTTTTTATTTCGAAGCGTTATTATCGTTCGCTCTCGAGCGTAAATGTTAAATAACGGATAGTCACGTCCGTCTTTCCATTTCCCGGATGTTACGTTTTTTACTTATCTCCAATGAATTATATTCGTTTTATTACGTTCTGTTTACAAATACAAGATTTTTCTAACATAAAAACGCTAGTTAAACATGTGGTTGCAGCAGATGCGTCCTTTCCTTTACGAATGGACTTCCAAGCGGTCTGGATCTCGGGAAAATCGAGCGAGAATCGAGGAACAGTTACGTGCCGGTCCTCCCACTCGAGGCTTTTATCATCCGGCGCGCCTTTCTCTGTAACGTTAGCGAGAGCGGCGCCAGCGCGAGAGAGAGACAGCCGCAAAGCCGGGCATTTAAACGCCGACACGGTGCGCGTCTTTCGGACTCTCGCGGCGTGGCATTTAAATTTTTGACGCGTCGAAGCCCCCCCTCCCCCTTCACTACAAGCGTGCGCGCCTTCTCTTTCCGCTGACAACGAGATGACCGACGCGGCTACTTTTACACGTGATGCTGCTTTTGATGGAATATGATCGTTTGAGTTGTTTTATTTTTGTGAAAGATTTTTAAAGTTGTAGTAAAATGTTTACATATTATGGTATTTTTCATAGTATATTGATATAGTCGATGCTCAGTTTCATGTACAAAGAATATAACTAAACAATGTTACACACGATTCTAATGGTTAATTAGTGTAGTATAATTTCTGTTCAAATTTTTACAGCATCATATAAAACTTATAAAACTTACTTCTTATGCAAATGATTATGTAAATTATCCTTATCTATATATTTACAACATCAACAAATTAATTACAATCTTAAACAATTGCATATTGCTCGTATAGCAAGTCTCGCACGCGGAAATAATCCTCAGAGAGACATCCTTCTAAAATGATTTTACCAGCTTCATGCTAAAAAGAGTTATAAAAAATTCGTTAAAATTAAAAATAAGTATTCAAATTTTAAGTATTCTAGAATGAATTTTACATACTCTTCTGACTGCAATAGTATTGTTACAGCACCATAATACACCTCCACTAAATTCTGAAGGTATATTGGATTTGTTAAGAATTTGTTTAAAATCAGACAGTTTTAATTCATTGATGAAGGCAGTTTGATGTCCAGGAATCTAAAATAAATTAATAAATTTTATAAATACATTTTTTTTTTAAATCTTAAAAACAAAAGTCTAAGAAATAATTTACTTCATTCAGTGGCAGTGGTTCAAGAGTGAGAATTTTCTCAGTCCTGTCAATAATATCTTCACTTTCATTATCTACAAAAACGTCGCGACAAACTTGATCTCGGGCTGTTATCAGAGCATCCACCCAAGCTACTTCCGAATCGCCTTTTCCTCGCGAGAACTGCAAACCACTTACTAAAGCGTCAGTCAAACGTACCTACGTCAAATAAGGAAATTGATAGATTTATAAAATTATACTTTGAATTATTGTACTAAAATAGTGAAATGGAAGAAATTCGTTACTTGATAAATATGCGTTTCTGTAGTAGCATCTAGAGTTTCTCCTCTAGCGGGGATAAAGACACGTGCCCCTACGTTCTGTGCTTGTTGAGCTAACAGATCGGTATCTTTAGGCGAACCGCGAACTAATACAACTCTACGTGGCCGGAGTTGAGCAAGAATCTTCTGTAGGGACTCGCCATCAGAACGCCCTTCAAAGTCAATATATGTTACCGAGGCATTGACTGTAACTGTTCGCGTGCTCTGGACGCATTTTGTTGGTATGTCACTATTCGCCTCTGGATGTTGTACTTGATCTTCTGCTTTTGTTTCGACATTATCTTTATTGTCTTCACCTTCGGGAAGTATTTCGGCGATTTTGTAATCTTCAGGTCTGCAAATGAAAAATAATTATAAAATATGTTTTAATATGTTTGAAAAAAATTGCTTAATATTTACTTAATTATTTCTCCATATTCGTCAATTTTTATTTTCTCTTCCACAAATGGAAACATAGGATGCTGCTTTTTGCTTTGTTTAAAGAAACCTTGCTTGTGTTCTTGTTTTACAAGCAGGTCATGCTTTCCTCTGGTACCTCCTACCTCTATTTCATCTTCTGATTCTGAACTAACATCAGCTGTTTCCCTAAAATTTTTATTTTGTTTTATTGTACATTTGACACTGCAAATTAATAAACTCTTTAAAAAATAAACAATCTTACATTTTATCTTGCTTCTGTTGCTCTTGTTTTTGTTTTTGTTTTTTCAAGTATTCATCTAATTCTGCTCCTTCCAACTTGACTTTTCTTTTTACCTCTAATGTTATATCTCTGTTACCACCATTTTCAATCAAGTCTCTTGCAAGTGTACCTGGTGATGTTCTGCTAGTTATAATGATACTGTTTTGAGGATTTGTACACCATTGTAAAAAGAGATCACGGGAAAAACCACATTCCATGTCCGGAGTACTTGCTAACACCACCTAGTGAAATATAAACTTGAATAAACATGTGTAACCTTTTTTTAACTGCAGTAAAATTATTTTTTTAAATATATAAGTTTACCTTTGGACTAGGAACTTGATTTAATTCAGCCATGCTGTGACATAATTGTAAATGTTTAAATTGAAATGGATTATTTCTTGCACCTTCAAAAGTTTTCATAAGTTTGTCACTCATCCATTCAATTTGTGATTTTGCAAACTCAACTACATTGTAACTGACATTATTTAACAAAGCTAATGAATAAGCTAAAAGTCCAGATTCTTTATTTCTCCATAACTGATCCAACATATGTGCTAATTCCAAAACTCTGCCTGCTGTGTCAACTCCTACTAAAACATTACCTCCACCACGAAGAGTTTGAAGAATATTTGCTAAAAGAAAATTAATACCAATAAATTTACAGTAATTTAAATTAACATAAAAAATTGGTAAACATACTCATTAGCTTTTCATCTCTTGTTCTACGTCTGGCTTGCTGGTATGTAGCATTAAAGCTGTCTGTAATAAGTAATGATGGCCTTTGCAATCTTTCCAGTTCACATCCATTCAAGTGTCTTTCCTTTTTGTGATTAAAATCCACAGCATATATTATATCCTCTTCACCAACCTTAACAATTTTCCATATTGTTCCTCCTATCATATGACCAGCAGGTAAAGGTGTTAAAGTAACACCATATCCCTTGCCCTTCATTGATATACTCTGATTATATTTTAACTGCACAATTTTATCAAATGCAGCATCTACATCATCAAGGGTAAATAATGTAAAATCTTCCATGTTATGTCGAGACTGCAATATTTAAAATAATTATTTCAATTGTCATGTATAAACATAATTTATTTTTAAAATTAATGTATTTACCTGGAAAATGTCATACATAAACATTTGTCCCATTTTATACACTGGAATAGTGGCATATATGGGACAACTTAGCCCACATTTACCCACTAGATAGGGCAATGCTCCTAAATGTAGAGGATCAGGATAAGATAGAAGTACAGCATCAATTTGATTGACATGCCTAATAAACATAACAAGTAAATATAAGTTTGATTTAAAAAATATATTTGTTAATTAAAGACAAAGATGTACCTTTTTAATTCTTTTATGAAGTCTTGATCAAATGTTTCATCCCATCCACAATCCAATAATATTCGTAGTTCATCTACTTGCAAAATATAACAGGGAGGAGATTCATCTAATGCTCCAGATATGGCATGCAATTTTATGATTGACGTCATTTTTTAAATGTCTGTAATATTTAAAAGTTATGTGATAAAACTAACTGTGAAAATCTATCAGAATAATCAAGATTTCTGACAGTTTGCAGTTAGAATGTCCAAAATTGTACACAGAGGACAATGAAAGCAGTATCATGAATAAAACTCATAAGCATAAAATACGTTTTTTACAAGAAAAATTTAACATATTTCCTTATGCTCGTATTTACGTTAAATTACGTTAAAAGTGTTTGGAGCTACAAAAGCTAACCTACAAATTACAAAAAAATGTCAAATAAAAATACCTATATAGTACAAATTACAGTGATATTAAAAATACAAATGCGTCTATTATAATGCGAGTATTTTAAAAGTCTCAAATCGTCCGAGTCATTGATATTTTTGCGTTTATAAACATTTCCCCAAATCGAGCGAAAATTCAGCTAAATGTTTCGGCTTTCTTTATCGCATCAATGTGACGTTACAAGCCGGGATCAGGAGCACTCACAGATCCAAATCGAGTCTGTGCTATAGACAATTCTGTGTACTGTGCGCTGATTGGCTCTAACCAACGTGTAAGCGCGGCACCTTCGGTAAATTAAGTGAAGCCGACTCCGCGAAATAGAGAAATACTTAGAAAAGTCAATTTATTATTTACTAAGGCTTCGTTTTTCTGTTTATTCTGCATTCCTCGCAGTGCTTAAACATATTTTACAACTGTTGACAGCTGTTTATCTCCGTTTTCTTTCAAGTTGCGCCAATTTTGAATACTTTCAAGTACAGTGTGCAATATTGTCATATACCTATATTTTTTTCATTTGTTTTACTTTGAAACAAAAATAAACTTTAGATTGATTTTTTTGATTGCGAATGAAACGAAGCCGAGAAAATAATTAATTATTCTCTTGATATAAAAAGCAGACTGATATCAATAACTGCCTAAATAACAAGATAAGTGATTACGAATTTATTATAAACAATTAGTTCTATCGTTGTTCACGCGCTTTCGTTGACTTTGTAAAAAATTATAAAAACAAGCAAATCCAACAGTTAAGCCGGCGGCAAGCTGCGCAAAACAGGTAGAAACATTGATCGATCCACGCATTTGGGATTTGACTACCACCGGTGCTCGTGCCATTGGGCGTCGTACCCGCGCAATCGATCAAATTTCAAAACGTAATTTGATCGTTTTTTCAAACAGCACCACGCCTAAACATAATTCATCCCGATCATCTGTCAAAAATAAAACAAATTATAGACAGTTTATTCGCCTCGACAATTATTCGAGAGAAATGCCGATAATTCAGAGAAGTATACAGGCGCGTGAAAATCACGTGAACGACGTCGCATGACTGCAGCAGTGGCATACACTCTACAGTAAACGGCGGCGCGGGGGAGGGAGGGGAGAGCCCGACTTCCGGCGGCGCCATTCGTCTACTTCGTCCGGCGGCGCGCGGCAGAGCGGCGAAGAAGACGACGACGACTCCATCGTCCCATCCCTCTGCGTTGCGTCCCCGTGAATTTCTTGTCGACGAGGCTCTCTCTGAGCGAGCTTCTGGAACGTAGTTCTCCTCGCAACTCAGCGAACACGTGAGTACAAGTAAAAAATGCTTTCCAAATACATTCCCTCCTTGCCGTGTACGTCGAGACGAAAGGCGCGAGTGATTCCACATCGGGCTTGTACGCGGTCTTTCAGCCATTCCCCCCGGTCAACACGTTCGTCCAGTGTGCATGCTTGGATCCGCGCGAGTCTTGTGTTCTCGAAAGAAGCACCTTGGCAGGTGCGGTAAGAGTTCGGTGATTGGCTTTTTTGCTGTTGCAAAGCGGCGCGGGTGCCGGGCGCGGCCGGGGGCAGGCGTATCGACGCGCCGCGCGGCGTCTTTGCTTACCGTGCCCCTCTCTCTTCGCCTCCCCCCTTCTCACCGACCTGTACCCGGCGCACGACTCCGTTTCGCACGTATATAGCCGTATATACACATCGCACACGGATACACCGAACGTTCGCAGCAACGGTGGCGGCAGCATCGCATCGGCTACCTCTTCCCCCCTCTCTCTGCCCCTGACCGCCGCTCTGCACCCTCCTTGCGTGGCCCGTGGCCCGCACACAAGATTGTAATTTGCCATTTTTTTTCCGTCCTCGTCGCTCTCTGGCTGTGCGCTGCTCCGGTTTGTCGGCGTCCCTCCAAGGTCCGAGACGAGTAGTCTGTGTTGAGAGACGGCGTATACGCAGTAGCGCTCTCGCCGGTGCCGCAGTGACTTCCGAACTGGAGACGAGTTTCCAATCGTAGCGTCCAGACGATACAACACACACAGAGTCCACAATGAACAATTTGGTAAGTGTTTCGTTGAATTTTGTTTTTTTCATTTCCATACATCAACATCATCATTGTGTAGCACACGTCCGCCGTCGTGTGCTTGTTTTGACTAGCGGGCTGCGTGGGCGGCTTTGCGCCAGCTTCCCGGCCAACAAGAGAGCACGCGGCCTCGAGCCGCGTCGTACCTATATACGCTGAGTAGTAGAGGTGCTCACCTCTGCACCCCTCCCCCCCTTTGTATAAGCCGCGCGTGGCGTCGCCGGGCTCTCGTGGCCTAACTGACGCCTTGTTTACGCCGTGGAGCCACGCATTTTTATTCCCGTCCCTGGGCGCTTTTTATGTTGTATCCGGTGGTGAGATCGATAAGCCGACGGTGTATCGCCCATATCGGAGGGGGGGGGCTAACGTTCTCTCGGCTCATCGTTCGGGCTTATTTGTTCAATATTACGTCATGCTCAACTGTTGATTGATAAACGTCGAGTTACATCGTTTGATATGATAAACTCTTCTCGGTGAATAATTCGGAGCAAACACTCGGTAAATAACAGAGACGTTCCGTTTGCGCGGCAAAAGAACTGAAGGCGTAAGACAGACAGAGAAGAGTCCCCCTCCCCTCCCCGTCACTCTGAATTTGCTTCAGCCGACGCTCCTTCCCCCTTTTTTGAAGTTTCGGCGTCCATCTTGGACTCAACCTATGCGACCCATTCATCCCAATGATGTTGTATAAGTTTTACTGCGCTTTATGCTGGGACTTTGAAAAATGGAGCATCCCTGCGGATACCGCGAAATGGAGCATCGCGTGCGCGACGAGATAATGGAAATGCCTCATTGTTTTTGCATGATTCCAAAACTGGAGCATTTGAAAAGTAGCGGCGACATTTGTTTTCTTTTTGTTTATTCATGAGTAATCCGTGTAAATTAGGTCATTTGTTTATTATCTTTTTATTTGTTTTTTTTTTATGATCATTTGTAATTTATATTTTTAAAGGTCTTTTTAGAAAATTTTTTGTTGAGAAAAATTTAAATTCGTTAAACGATTGATTGATGTATTAATTTAGTTTAAACCTTCAACGTTTAATTACAGGAAAAGTTTAAAAATGAATTGAAGGAATTTTATAGATATATTGAGGTTAGAAAGACACCTCGTGGCGAAAAGTGCGCCACGTTATTTTTTCGCAGTGTAATCGATCATTTTGACTTAAAATAATTTACGAATGTTTCTTCAATAAAAAATTGCAAAAATTTTGATCATAATGCAATAATATTTTTTATATGTACATCCATATTAATATTGTTGGAAAAATTTTGTTGATAACATTGGAAAAAAAAGTTACACATTATATAACAGTATATAAAACGTCTTATTTAAAGGCAAATTTTATTAACATACAAAAAATTTCTTTTTTCAGAAAATGGTGTCACCCAGCTCACCGGTAAGGATTTGCTAAAAATTAAATTTATCTAAAATTTTATATTCACTAACTGAAACTAATACTATTCTTTTTTAAAAAAAAATTTATAATTTTCTTAATAGTCTTTAATATTTTTGAAAATTTTGTAAATAAATATAAATTTATTACAGTTTTACTTACTAAACTAAAGTAAATTATTAGATTTTTAAGCTCAACAGTCTTACATCTTATATATTAAATAAAATGTAGATGACTATTCATGTATAAGTTGAGCAAAAACAAATCTTGAACAGACACCACGCTTTTCCAATTTTGTAAGTGTGGTCGTATTCTAAAGAAACAGTCGCGATCAATTTTTTAATAAATATCCCGTTGAAGTTTTTAGAGCCATTTTCAATCTTGTCTTTTAACATTCTAAGTGACAAATACGATTATACTGATCGATTATTTGTACCTTTCATTACAGAAGAAGACAAAGATCTTCGTCGGTCGGCTGCCAGAGAACTGCCGGAGCGATGAGCTGCGCCATCTGTTCCTGCGCTTCGGTGAAGTCACGGAGTGCGATGTGATGAACCGCTACGGCTTCGTCCACATGGCTCGTGAGGAGGACGCCGCCGAAGCAATCAAAGCCCTGCACAACACGGTCTTCAAGGGCGCGACCATCAACGTCGAGCAGTCGACGGGCAAGTCGCGCGGACGACGAGATGACAGACGTGGCGGCCCAATGCGCGGTGGCAGAGGAGGACGAGATGGAGGCCGCGATACTCGTCCCGGTCCGTATAACGACAGGAGAGGTTTGTTGAAATAACCACCGCGTCGTTCGTAAAAAGAACTCACTTGGAGTCCGTTGATTTTGACGCGATGAAGCACACGACCACGTTTACGAGAACTATGGCGATGATGATAAATATTTTTCTCAAAGTCCAGTACAACGAGACTAACATTTTTCTCATAGTCACATTCTCGAGCGTAATTTATGTTTGTCGATTGTGCACCGCGTCGTGATTATGATTATTACCTCGTGTTTAAGCGTTTGTAATAGTAAAAACTAACATTAATCAACTCATACATTTTTTATACAAAGAAAAGAAGAAACTAATGCTCAACTAAATTTAATGCTAAAGTTTTTACTTTTCTCATAAAACTTCTTTTCTTTGTACAATTTATTAATTTCCATAATTGCTTGGATTATTATTTTTAGTAATTTCATATTTTTAAATTTTTTAGCTAACAAAAGTGTTACTAAAAAGTTTTAAATTTTACTTACACACTTTACATTTTTTGCATGTTTTTCAAAAGTAATGGTTATAATTAATTTTAAATTAATAATTTGGTCATATAACAAAGCTAAACATATATGATCAAATATAATTAAGTATAATTACTTATAATTTAAAAAAACATTCATTTCCATTAATTAGAAACTGCTTACAACAAATTCATTTCCATATGTAGTGTATTTAGTGCAACACATACTAACACAATTATATCTGCACATATGTGTTTATTTACTCAGTTAATTTATTTTTTCATAAAATCATATCATGAGTATATTTATTTTTCTTAGTTTATTTAATAATCATTCACAGTTTTGTCATTCTACATGCATTCATTTAGTACATTCACTCATTTACACCTTTGACAAAAAAAAAGAAGTATTTATCGAAAAAATACATTAACTGCATGAATTTTGTTAGTCAACCTTTGCAATATGACCTTTTTTAACACCATTACTAAATAAATCGTTTCAGCTTCAAGATAGCTTTTTAAAATGTTGGCCAATTTGTTGCATATTTTTTAAATAAAAAAAATGTACTGTTTCATTTTAAAGAATTAAAAATTTCTCTGTTTAATACTCATCTATATCATGTACTAACAAATGGGCTACCATTTTAGACTTCAGTCAATCATTGCCATCGTATAAAGTAAAGCATAACTAACACCATTCAGTAACATAGCTTCCAGAGCCTATTCAACTTTTCATATACAAACGTTTAAGCTCGAGTAATAATCTACCTTTGTGTTAACTTTTTGACAAATTGAACGTCGAAAGATTTATAACATTTGTACGTGAATAAAGTAAAGCCGATTGATTGTTGAACGAAAAAGAGCGAGGCGATGAATTAGAATCTTAAGTGATTACAAAGAAACCGAAAAAGGCAAGACAAAGCAAAGTGCAATGAAGGCTCCGCTCTCTCTGCTTCTCGATTTTCCCACGGGACGACTGCTGCAAATCAATTATCTGGACCCGGCTCGTACAGTCCTACCGATCCACAATGCCGGCTACGACGGCTCGGTTGCCGGTGGTGGCGGCTACCAGGACTACAACCGGGGCGGAGGTGACTTTGGCGGTCGTGGCGACTTTGGTGGTGGCTACAATGACCGCGGTGGTTACGGACAAAATGTTAGCGGTACAGCCATGGGTTACACGTCGACGGCGCCAATGGGCGGCTACGGGCCTGCCGGTGGCGCAGTCGGCTGTTACGGACCCACCGGAGCCGTCGATTACGGCAGGACCGATTATAACAGAACAGCTGACTTCGGAGCTAGGACGGACTACGGAAATCGAGGGGATTTCCCAAGTACGACAAATGGTACTTAGAAATTCTTTTATTTTTGTTGTCAGCCTCGTGCTTTTTTTTAACTCATTTGATTTAGTAGAGTCAAACAGAATATTACTTTGCTAGATAAAAAGTTAGGAAGCAGTATGAGGCATGACGCGACACTCATACATTTTATTTGGCGCTTATTAAAATTTGTTTCTTACAGTGTGTGATTACTCTGTAGCTGGTGGCGGCATGGCTGGTGACTTCAACAGAGCCGCTCCAGGCCCAGTAGATTATGGCCGCACCGACACGTTTGCACCGGGTCGGGCTGATACCTACGCACCTCGTGCTGAATACGACCGTACAGCGGCAGGACCGATGAGGAACGGTAGCGGTGGAGTTGCAACTGGAGGCTATGGAGCTGGTTATGGTGAAGTAGGGTATGTACTGAATTATTCAATATTTGAAATTTATAAACAAATTATATAAATACTTTTTTTATTTTATTTATTTTACAAAATATTTTTATAATTTAAATAATAATTAGAAAGCAAGTCTTTTATATATTATAAACTTCACAAATATTTTATATTATATTATAGTTATATTTTAAAATAATTCAATTACTCTTTCTAATTTATTATGTTCTTTTTAATGCATATATTATTTCTAAATTATGAATGTAGAAATAATTTTACTGAAATTGATAAAAGTTGTTTTATTTTCATTCACATTCATAAAAGAGAAAATAATTAATTTGCTAAGTGAAAATTACAAATATTTATCTGTGGATCCACAAATGTTTACAAACACTAAACAGTGAATACAGGTTGTAGCTTGGTACTCCTTAGCTAGATTTTACTACTTATTGAATGTAATCAAAGACTTGAGGTTTTTTTATTATGAAGAGTTTGTGTACTAAAATAATAAGGAAAACCTAAGTTTTATTTAATTTTATTCAATATTTAGTTGAATCTAGTAATTATATAAGTTTATTGTAATGCATGCTTACTGAAAGCTTATTAACTTAATAAAAATAAATCTGTTAAACAGACCAATCAGTGGAGCACCTAGCTACAATACTGGTGGACCTAACTACAACACTGGTCCTGGACCACAAGCAGATATGTTCAGCCGAAGAGCTGGAGGAACTGTTCCAAGTGGTGGTTACCAAGTTGGAGGGTGCGTTGATTATCTTTAAATGCTCGTGTGTATTTAACATTTCAATGCCTATGCGTAAACGCGTTGATTTTATATAATTAAAATATTCATTTTGTTTAACGTCAATACGATTTAGTAAATATATTTTTAGGCATTGGAAGGTTTAAAATTGTGGGTTTGTTTTTATTGTAAAATTCATATGTTTGGATAACTTGATTTCTAACTTAAAGATAGTTATTTAAAAATTTCATTTTAAGTGTCAAATCATCTTCCAAAACTCTGGTGTCATATGCTATAACAACTTCCTTCATACTTAAATAGACATTTACCTTGTTAAATTAGTGTGAAAAAGTTTGCATCTATTTAAAAATTTGTATTGTATATTAGATATTTAAACTTAGTACCATATGATAAAAAATAATATTTAATGTTTATTCATTTCCAGATACACAGAGGGATATGATAGAGCAGATCCGTACTGTCCCCCACGTGGAGCTGGTCGGTAAGTGAATTATTTTTTACTACTTCTTTTTCAAAACTATATCTAACGATTTGACGGTAACAACAAATATCGTTTAATAAAAATGCGAAAAGGAACATTGAGCTGAGTAAATGACCTTGCGCTCTCGTTCTTTTGCGTTTCGACGTTTTCTCAATGCTTCTCCGAAAACTGATTCCGATCGAGCGTGAAATAAAAAAATATATATTTCACATGCGCAGAGCGACACTAAATATCATCATTGTGTAAAAGTGTAAGATGTAACATTATCAAACTCTGCATGCGGCAATGATAAACAGCTGGCCTAGTAAGTCGAGCACTAGTTTGTTGAAAAAAAAAAAAAAAAGAATAATAACAATAATTTACCATGCACACTTGAATTTTACTAGCAGTTTATTGTTGCCTGCCTCGAGGTCTTAAAAATTGGCATGCGTTTCAACGCGGACACGTGTCGTCCAAAGAATGGAGCGAAATCATTTACGCGATACATTTGTACATAGCGAATGCGACATCTTCAAAGCGATCGACAATGCGACAGATAATATAAATATAGACTCGCTGATTTTCCTCGTATGACTTTTTCGGCGTTTTTAGTTCGAATTCCATTTGTACCCGATACGGCAAACATTGGGTTCAATTCAATTTTCTAAAAAGCGAGCGCTTCGATAGTAAAGAATACAATTTTTTTATATTTTTCTGTTTAATTTTATTTATTTATTTTTGTGCTATTGAGGATCGAATATATTTGCGCTTTTCGTTGCCGAATGTTCTGTGCAATGATTTTGAACAATTGCAGATAAGCTTTAAAATAACATAGTAATTCGCATCGAATTTACTTTTCTAAAACTGGCTTGGAGAGAATCTGCAATAGTATATCTAAATTTGAAAATAAAATTCACTGCACAGTTCAGTTAATGAAAAGTATTCCGAAGTTATCAAGTTAATTACTTCGATTATTGCCAATCGCGCTGTGATAAAAATGACCAAATAGTTACATCTTATACTTTAAAACTGCGCTGTAAAAAAAGAAATTAACATATATTTGCTACGATTAATACTGCGATTTTTCATTTTTTTTAAACTTTTAGCTTCCCAGGCCCGGCAGACGCGATGCCACCAAGGTACTAAATAACCGAACGTGTACCTACTAAAGCGAATAATAACACGCTCGCAAATGGCTAATTAAAAAAATATAAAAAGAATTAAAGGCGATGGTTAGAGTGCGCGAACTTAACGTCTACGACAAATACATCCGCAACGCCCCTCTCGAAACTCAAGCCCACTTTACCGACAAGCAGTTTCAAACGTGTACACATACTTATGATTGTATTCCTAGTTTATATAAATTTGAGGAAAAAGTATATCTGTATATGAAAAAAAAAAAGAAGCTGATTGGTCGAATAAAACTTGATCATGGTTAAGTGTGGATCTGAAGGACAAGAAAGTTTAAATGTGTTTATAAATTTTGTAAAGAGAATTCGAGAGACTGCGCAGGAGCGAAATTCTGGACGAATATAGAAGCCATTCGACAACTGAGAATTCTAATAGAAATTTAACATTTTTATACTGTTGATTTTTGTCGGGAAAACGATACTTGACACACACATACATAAGTATATTAAAGCAAAATGATAAGCATATGTGAGCATTTGCTTCGATGAACGTAATTGTCTAAGAAAAAAATGTAAAGTAGCAAGAATAAAATCTTGCCTGTTTAGGTACATACCTATTTTGACATAGACTATGAAATATACGAGTTTAATTATATTTTTCTTAGTTTAGTGTTATCTGATATTATAATGGACAAGCTAGTGATTTATTTAGAAGTTATTATATCATTTCTTTTCCCTTTTTTGTATATGTAAGAATTCAAAAGAAAAGTGTTTTAAACAATATTCGTCAATAAAACGAGAAGAAATGCTTAAAACTGCTTTCATTACAATAACATGCCGTGTACCTTTTTGTTTCAATAAATGTAATTAATCATTCCTCATCCTTATAATTGAAACGTTTGCATTGCATAAGTTAAAAATAAAATTTTTTCAAATTAAATTTTTGTTAGAAAATCTAATTTTAATTTTAGTTTGTTTTACCCACATTAATAATTTAATCCCCATCACTGAGGTCCTTCTCTTTTTATTTATCCAATTATATTTTATAGTCATATTAATAATAAATAAGCTTATTTTTGAAAGTTTATATTCTCACAGTAAACATCGAAATTCATCTATAGAATAAGTACTCATACACTTACTAATAAATATCGTTAACGTAAGTTAAGTATGTAGGTCTAAGCTTATTTTAAGTGAATTGAAAATTACAAGAAAAAAATTTGAATATCAATTTTGCTAATAAACTTTCAAAAATAAGAAATCAAACGAAGTTAAGCAAAACAGAAGTAAGAAGAGAGAAATAAAGCAGAACCGAAGTGAAACCATGAAAAGGTCAACGTTGGCGTTACCGTCGTATGCACTGCGCTTCCGCTAAGCGAATTCCTCAAGAATCTGCGCCTCAACATCATATCTTTCGATGAAACGAAAAAACCGAAAGAAAAACAATAACGATTGCGAACTTGCGAGAGATTTGCGGTCCACTTGTAGCGCAAACATCTTTGGCGTCCGTAAACCGAGCTTCGCTTTAGAGGAAGGTACCGACCGCCAAATTGCGCGCGGTCGTTCGAGGATAAGAAGCGCGAAGCTGGCGATGAGAATGCGTTTGCGCACCAGCGGCTTTGCGATTAATATGAAGGTATGTTTATCACCAGCAAGAACGTGAGACCGCGTGCGCCCTTTTGTGACTCTACAGCTACTTCAGTGAATGTCTCTTGAGCGAATCTATTTTCCGTTGGATCGTTGACTTGACGAAAAATCAACGACTTTGTTTTTTTTTTTTTCTCATTTGTTGGATTTTGTTTTACAAAACAGAAATTCTGATTTAAATAATTATGATACTTGATGTTTTAAATGAACATCCCCATAAAAAGTAATATAGAAAAATTGTGTGCAGGCCTAATGCACGATATAATTTATCCTAATTTCTGTTAAAAAGCAAGAACAAGCTTTACATTTTTCATCCAATTTAAATTCTCATCACTCATTTGTACCTGCTCTATTTTTTTATGGCCTCTCGTGTAAACAATTTATTTAGTTTATAGGTGAATATTGCAGGTATAATTTGCAGTTCACTGGAGAAAATAAGTCATTGTTCCGAAACGAATATTTGGAGATGAAATAAGAAGACATCACGTCATCGCGAAGAAAAAAAATGAGAGAAAAAAAATACTTTGCATGCTTCATCTGAAACTTCGTGTCAGAAAAAAAAAAATACAAACTGCTTCATTCCTCCACACGAAATCGATAACCGACCACATTTTCCAGCGATACAAGCGTTTTCGATAAATAAATGTCCGCAACATTTTCCCATGTTTTCACGTATATACCGAATAATTTTTTGTCCGTTCTCGAACTCGCAACTTTGTGCGGGCCAACAAAGCAAAAAGGGGTAAGAAAACAAGAAAAATAAAAAGAATACGAAAAATAGTCTTGTTTCAATGCTTAACTAAGATTTTTGATTATTCACTTGTGTGTCCCGTCGACTTGGAGTCATTCGAAAAAATGCACATTGCGTCCGTCGATGAATGATCATTCGAAATTTCCGCACACGTTCGATTCGACGGAGATCGGTTTCTCGAGCGCGCGATCGTTGTATAATATCTTCTTAACATTAATTCGCCTATACGATATATAATCTCGATAATGCGATAACTATACGTACATTAATTTTTTTTTCTCGACTACTGTCACTGGTTATATACGCTTTTTCTTTTTTCTCGAACCACAGCTCCTCAAATATCCGCTCTAGTTTTTTTTTTCTATCCGATAAATCCTTAACATGTTCTTATTGCTAAGCAACATTAGCACGTAAGGCGAACGATAACAACATTTTATTTGAAGCTTACGATTTCTCATGAAATTTTTTCATAATAGGTGGCAACCCGGATGAGAGAGGCCACCGGACGCTAATGCACTGAGATGAACTCTAATGTCCCGTGGCTGACGAACCTGTTCCACAGAGGTGTGTGACCCTCTTGTAATTCTTCGCAATGACCCTTATGTTTTGGCAGTGGCTGTTTGTTGTGAAGGCAGACCTGACAAAGTAATTTGCCGTTGTGGCTATTCAATGATTATTCATTCAGGAAAAAAAGAGTAACCAGTTTTTTTATTTATTTATATTTTCAACTGAAGAAGGAATGAATGAAAAAGTTATTGTAAAAAAAATAAATAACTATTTTTACAGTATTACTGGGATATGTTTATTGCACCTAATCCTTACATATGTATGAGCTTATTTATATATAGTTTTAATATCTCAAAAACTGACTTTCTAAAAAATATATAAATATATTTAATGGTAATTTTGAAGTAATTTTATTTTTTTTTTTTAATTTCCCATAACAATATAAAAATTTTTAATTCTTCCATGTAAGACAATGACGCATTTTTATCGCTAGAATTCTCTGGTGTCAAAAACAAAAAAATAACAAATAAGGAAAGTCTTCTTCGGCGTATTTTTCTTCCGCACCTTATCTGAAATTACGTAGATTCAGAGCCAATAATCGATAAATTCTATTCTCTTGAAACACTTAAGAGCTTTGCGAAATAGCTCATCTGCATTTTCAATCATATCAACGAGCGCAGTCAAGCACACAGCCGAGCGGCGCTTGCGTCAATTGCCCAACGCAGGCAACACAGAGTGATTCTGCTCTTTTTCCTCATAAATCATGAATCGCGGATAAAAGAGCGCCCGTTAAATTTTCGGTCACGTACCGAACTGGCTTTCCTAACCCAAACATCTCCGCACCCGGAATAAGCCGACGCTGCTAAAAACGAACGAGCTTGACCAAACAAGAGCGAATATAAATACAACTGGAAAAATATTACTTTTGGCGGAGAAATCGCAATAATCCAGAGACGCGACGTTCGCATTCGCCGCCGTCGGCTCTTCGTAAAGATATGGCGGCGGCTGTATACTTAGTAGTTTCTGCTATCGGAGGGCGCTGGCCGACTTCCGCGGCGCGAGAGAGAGAGAGAGAGAGACAGAGAAAAAAGCGGAGCAACGGGGAAAATCTTGAGGCTGGCTCACGTCGGGCCCGTCCGCCTCTCCTCAGTACTTGACCGTGCGTGTCGCGCGAGGAGCGCACAAGCACGGCAAGGGAAATCCTTATTTTCTTTCCCCCCCGCACGATCGTGTATCTTTTCTCTCCGAGACTTTGACTGCGATGAGCAACGGGAAAACGTGCACGAATACAGCCCGGAGGCTTAGCATACGAAGACTATAACGGTGAGCGAGGCCCGCTAAACATATTCGGGCATTCCTCGATTTATCTCGCTTTAAGACTTTCATTGGTGTCTGGATACTTTCGCTTTTCACGTTTCGTAACGCGCTCTAACCGCGCACGACGGTCGAGCGCGCGCGCAAGGCAAGAGCAGCGTCAAGTATATGCGTGCGAAGACGTAATCGTCGTATGGCGATTTGATTTTCTGATGAGACACTTGTGTGTTCTCACGATGATAAGAGCCTATGATTGCTTTTTTACGCTTATTATTTTGGCTCTCTCTCTCTCTACGTCTGGCCAACGCACGACTTTGAGACCATATTGTACTCTTTATTGCGATGTTTCATAATTAGAAAGTAACGTGTACTTGACATAGTTAAGAGCAATTTTTTTTCTTAATGCTACGTTTTCTTTTCTGTGCTCGGTAGGATCTAACGACATGACGACTCAGGAGAAAAACGTGTTCAGGGTTGGCTCGAGAAAGAGCCAGCTTGCCCTCATTCAAACAAACTATGTAATCCAGTGTCTGAAGGAGCGCAATCCAGACAAGGAGTTTAAAGTTATCACAATGAGCACGAAAGGCGACAAGATTCTAGACATAGCACTGCCAAAAATAGGGGAAAAATCTCTCTTCACAGAAGAACTGGAAAATGCCCTAGAAAACGGTAGAGTAGACTTTTTAGTTCATTCGCTCAAAGATTTGCCAACTACACTGCGAGATGGCCTTGCTGTAGGTGCCATTCTGGAAAGAGAAGATCCACGCGATGCTGTTGTCATGTCAAAAGCTTTCAGTGAGTTTACTTTGGAAACTTTACCTCCTGGCAGTGTTGTTGGCACAAGTTCATTGCGTAGATCGGCTCATCTAGCAAGAACTATGAAACATTTAAAAGTTGAAACGATAAGAGGAAATTTGAATACAAGATTCAAAAAATTAGACGATGAAAAGGGAAATTATGCTGCTATTATTTTAGCAGTTGCAGGTTTGAAAAGAATGGGTTGGGAAGATAGGATAAGTCAATATTTAGAGTCTGAAGATACTTTGTATGCAGTTGGTCAAGGTGCCTTGGCAATAGAATGCAGAGAAGTAGATCCAAGAGTCTTATCCTTATTGGAGCCATTGAATGACTTGCACACAACATTGAGATGTGTGGCAGAAAGGTCATTTCTCAAACATTTAGGGGGTGGTTGTTCTGCACCAGTTGGAGTTTGCTCTACATTAGAAAATAAAGAACTATGTATAACAGGAGCAGTGTGGTCACTTGATGGTAAAGTGCTCATTAAAGATACCTTAAAATGTAAATTGTTTATGCCAAATGATGATGGTCAGCCTATGAAAAAGTGCCCTTACAGAGAACCACGAACTTACTGTGGTGTGGTACCTGGAAGTATTAATGGAATAAGCCTTTTTGGTGCAGAACAGTTGGGAAAAGATGTTGCAGAAAATCTAATCAAGCAAAATGCATTAGATGTTATGTCTGATGCTAGAAATGAAATAATGAGTACAGTTTAATATATTGCTGGTGCAGGGTTATTAATACATATTGTATATGTAAAGAGATGTCTATATTATTACAAATGAAATGATTTATTGAATTGGTTTTGTTATTCAACTTTGTTACAATTGGTCTGTTAAAAGTTGTATCAATTTTCAAATGTTTATTTGTCAGAATTGAAATAATCTATAATAAAAATTTTTTCATGTTTAAATAAATTCTTTTCTACAAAGATCATTTTATTTAAAAGAAAATTTATGTTTCACAAATTTTATATTTTACTATATAAAGAAATCATGTACATAGAATAAATAATGTTTTGATAAGAATTGTTGGTTTGTAATCATTTGCATGAAACAGTTATCTGTGTAATATATTTTTTGTTTGCGTAAAAGGGACCATAATTTACTTTTAATTCATTCCTTTTTGAAGTTGAAGCTACCGTAATACAAAGTACTTATAAATTATGAATGAAAGTATAATTTTGCTTTTATATAAAACTGCCACATAATTTAAGACTTAAAGTTACTTTGTTACAATGGAATGTACAATTTTTGTTTACCCAAATACATTTAATAAATGTTTTAAGTACTTGAAGTAACTCATCAAAGCATTTACGTTTATTGTCTAGAATATACCTGTACTAATCTTAATTAAAACTTCTAATCTGTTATTTTTCCTGATAATTTAAAAACCTTATCAATTTTCTTTTCTTTTTTTTTTCATTCAACAATGATATCGATCTGTTATTCACGACAAATATCGCTCATAATGAACTTCGATTGTCATGATTATATAATTATCATGTGTAACATTGAAAAAGGTACTTAGACTATGAGCTACATTTTGTGCAATTCTCGGCAATCAAGCAACGCGCGCTTCTCAACTTAATTTGTTTTACTTCTTTATCACGAGAACCAAAATTTTATTTTTCTTTGTTGCACGTATTAAGAAAAATAAAAGCCACTCACAGTTTTATTTATAACTCGGAATATTAAAGTATATTCAAATAAAGCGCCCGGAAATGCGTTAAAGCCAGAGCGTGTATTATAGAGGTCGCTACCAGTCACGACTCTTCGAGCAAATTCGGAGCCGGATGCCGCTGTGTATTATTATTATTTCTGCATTCCACGAAGCAGCTAGTGTTTTCTCATACGAGTCTGATCGGCTAGTTTTGCACAAGGATATCTGAGGTGATCGGGACTTCAACCGCGTCTGCATCAGGGACGATGGCTGAAGCAAACGCAAAGGGCTTCTTGCACCAGTGGTGCGCAAAGAATCAATGCGAGCCGTCTTTCGAAGTTAGGGTTACGGGTGAGTCTGCTGTCCGCCATTCTGTTATTGATCGATGTTTTATGTATAAGTATATATGCCGGTACGTAAACAAAAAGGAGTGGCTTACGGGAGGAAATGTTACTTTGGCATTCCTCGGTTTATGAGGTCCTTTTGATTTTTCGGAAGATGCGCTTTTTCGCATAGCGTTAGAGCCGAATGTTTTTTCTTTTTTTTTTCTTCTATAGGATCGAAAAGATCTAATTTAGTTGATCTCGTTACAAGTTCCTTATATCGATTTGTACTTTTAGCAATAGTTTGTAGGCTGCTAATTATGCGCTAATGCCTTTATTTAACACTCACGATTGTTTTTCAGGCCCTAAACATAGACAACGTTTTCTTTGCGAACTCCGCGTGTCTAATTTTGACTATGTTGCCGTTGGTAATTCTACGAATAAAAAAGATTCCCAAGGAAATTCGGCCCGTGACTTTCTCAATTACTTAGTCCGTATTGGAAAAATGAATGCTAATGAGGTTCCTGCTGATGTGCACTCAGTGCAGCAAACCCAACAATCGGGAGAAACATACCAACAATTGAGCGATAACACGCCTAACAGACCAGTATTCAGAGATGGCATGGGACCAAATGATTTTGGTCAAGCATACAAACCATATAATGAGCGGGGTGAAAATAATTATACTTACATGGATAGATTGGCTGATCAGAAAAGAGTTGAAGAAGCCGAAGATGTTGATGTCAACGCGGGAATTCATGGAAATTGGACAATTGAAAATGCCAAATCAAAACTACATCAATTTTTACAGATTAATAAACTTACTGCAGATTATAAGTATACACCTGTAGGGCCTGATCATACCCGGTATGCAATTGCTTGAATTTTTCTTATTTATGTCATATTTGTCATTACGTAACAGTAGAACCCTATGAATCCTATAAACAAAGTTGTTTGAATAAGTTCAACAATTACATCTTAAATGTAAATTTTATTTAAGAGGTACTTCTTGAACTAAAATTGATTAGTTTCAAAGGTAGAGAAATAATTTAAACCTGCATGATTATTTTGTAACTTTTTTTTTTTTAAACAAATATTTGAGATAAACGAGACCATTTTGGAGTACAGAATCAAAGCAAAAATGCAGTGACAGTCAACACTGCAAATTTGATAGTATCAAAGTGACCAATTTAAATTATTGAAATCTATCAAATTAGTGATAGTATTCAATACAAATATTGGTTCTTTTGATGATTTTGTTATAAGCATGTATAACCAAAACTTTTATTGAACTGGTTCAATAATAGTTTTGGTGCTGCTCTTTGCAGATATATAAATTATGTGCTCCAATGTGGTCTTGGATAAACTTAAAATTGGTGAGTACCAAGTTTAGTCTCAATAACAATTTAAGTTAATTGTTATTTATTGTTTAGTCAGCATGAAATTTGATTATTAACTAACATATATGAATATTATTGCCTGCAGGAGCTTTATGGCTGAAATGTCCTTTTACGTAAAGCAACTTGGAAGACGTAAGTAAAAGTAAAACTTACTTCAAAGTTTTTCTAAAATTAATTTGATCATCAAATTTTAATACTAATAATTTTTACAGATGTGAAGGGTTGTGAAACTGGATCCAATAAGCAAAGTGCATCAAAAAGTTGTGCTCTTTCATTAGTACGTCAATTATATCATTTAGGAGTTATTGAAGCATTTTCTGGAACATTAAAAACAAAAAAAGAAGGTGATCAGATGAAACCTTACCCAGTAAACATTGCTCCTGAACTTATTGAAGAAGTTCATTCGCTCTTAGACTCTCTAGAAATTAGCCCAATTTCAATAAATCAGGTAAATATTTGCTATTTTCTACTCAACTTTTAATCTTAATTCATATTTTTTCTTATTAATTGACTAATTTTGTAAATTAAGCAGGTACCACCACCCCCTGTGATATCGAAAGATGAAAGCGCAAATCCGCCTGAATCACAATCAAGTCCAGCAATATCTCTGATTACTGATCACGTTCTCGATGACTTTATTTCTTCCAAACCGCAACCTGCTGGTGTAGTCAGTTGGTCTCCGCCACAGCCTAATTGGAATCCTTGGACTGGTTGTAATATTGACGAAGGACCGTTAGCTTCAATGCCGTTAGATCAGCTATCGGATAACATTATGAAGGACGCCCGAGAACGTATGCAACAGGCTCCCGAATTGCAAAAGAGTTTGAAGGCTCGCTCGACTCTGCCAGTATTTGCTAAAAAGAATGAAATCATGGCGGCTATTAATGAAAATCCAGTAATTATTATTCGGGGTAATACCGGTTGCGGTAAGACAACTCAAGTATGCCAGTTCATCTTGGATGATTATATTGCAAGTGGCCAGGGTGCCTACTGTTCAATCGCCGTGACCCAACCCCGTCGAATCTCGGCCGTCTCGGTATCTGACCGCATTGCCGTCGAAAGGTGCGAGCCTCTTGGCCAAAGCGTTGGATACTCTGTACGTTTCGAATCTTGCTTACCTCGCCCTTACGGCAGCATCATGTTCTGCACTGTTGGAGTACTTCTTCGAAAACTCGAAGGAGGTCTGCGAGGAGTGTCCCACGTTATTGTCGACGAAATACACGAGCGCGACGTTAATTCTGACTTTATTATGGTTGTACTCCGAGATATGATACACTTGTATCCAGATTTAAGAATTATTCTTATGTCGGCCACCATCGATACATCTCTTTTCAGTCAATATTTCAACAATTGCCCAGTTATAGAGATACCTGGAAGAGCTTACCCTGTACAACAATACTTCCTTGAAGACTGCATTGAATTAACCAAATTTGTTCCTCCACCAGACTCGAAAAAGCGCAAGAACCGCGAAAGCGATGAACTTCCAACAGACGGAGAGCCCGAAGAAAATTTGAATAAGGTTGTTGCTCCTAATTACAGCGCCCACACTAAGGCCTCTATGGCAATGCTAACCGAAAAAGAAATTAGCTTCGAGTTGATCGAGAGTTTATTGCTCTATGTTAAACAACAAAACATCCCCGGTGCCGTCCTGATCTTCCTTCCTGGCTGGAATCTTATTTTTGCGCTCATGAAGCATTTGCAGCAGCATCCGTTATTCGGAAGTAACGAATTCGTTATCATTCCGCTGCACTCGCAGCTGCCTCGCGAGGATCAGCGTCGAGTCTTTGATCCCGTGTCAGCTGGTAAAACAAAGATCATCTTGTCAACCAATATTGCTGAGACATCCATCACAATAGATGACGTCGTTTACGTGATCGACTCGTGCAAGGCCAAAATGAAGCTCTTCACGTCTCATAATAACATGACGAATTACGCCACAGTTTGGGCTAGTAAAACCAATTTGGAGCAACGCAAAGGTCGTGCCGGACGTGTCCGTCCGGGCTTTTGTTTCCACCTTTGCTCGAAGGCTCGTTTTGAGAGAATGGACGAACACATGACACCCGAAATGTTCCGCACACCATTGCACGAGCTCGCTCTAAGTATCAAATTGCTCCGGTTGGGTAGCATTGGCAAATTCTTATCGAAAGCCATTGAACCTCCTCCAATTGATGCTGTAATCGAAGCGGAAGTTATGCTAAGAGGTAAGATTTTTTCATTACAAGCAATAATTTCGACGTTCCATTGAAAGAAAATAACAATCTTGTTAACAATTTCAGAAATGAAATGTTTGGACAGAAACGACGAGTTGACTCCACTCGGTAAGATCCTTGCCAGACTGCCGATTGAGCCTCGTCTCGGTAAGATGATGATTCTGGGCTGCATGTTCCGGGTAGGAGATGCTCTATCGACCATGGCGGCTAATAGTTCAACGTTCCCCGAGGTCTATAACATGGGTCCTGAACAACGTCGACTCAGCCCTCAACAGAA
The DNA here is from genome assembly GCA_030522585.1 of Anagyrus pseudococci. Classification (NCBI taxonomy): domain Eukaryota; kingdom Metazoa; phylum Arthropoda; class Insecta; order Hymenoptera; family Encyrtidae; genus Anagyrus; species Anagyrus pseudococci. Next base: position 16,662 of record JAPYYQ010001106.1, on the reverse strand, counting down.
AGCCTTTGCTGGGGCACGTTACAGTGATCACGTTGCTATGTTGCACGTATTCCAATGTTGGGAGGAAGCACGAGTAAGTGGCGAGTATGCTGAAAACGCGTTTTGCGACTCTAAAAACGTGAGCTTGCCTACGCTGCGTGTCACCTGGGAAGCTAAGGTAGGAAGAGTTCGATACAATTTTGAAAAGTGCTGTAAGCTTGTTGTATATGCTTAATATTTCCTTCTTGTAACATTACAGAATCAACTACAAGCTCTACTAACGAGTGCCGGATTCCCCGAAGAAACACTTTGTCCAACCCCCTTGAATTATCAATCTGGTGCGGATGCGCGTTTGGATACGATTACAGCTTTACTCTGCATGGGTCTTTATCCAAACGTATGTTACCACAAGGAGAAGAGGAAAGTCTTGACGACAGAATCTAAAGCTGCGCTTATTCACAAAACTTCCGTAAATTGTAGTAATTTCGAGCAGAACTTCCCATTCCCGTTTTTCGTGTTTGGAGAAAAGGTAACATGCAAATAATGCATTAGTATTCTGTTACACGTGAGACGCATATAAACTGTCTTCTTAATTCCTGTTACTTTATTATTGCAGATTCGTACCAGAGCTGTATCTTGCAAACAAATGACCATGGTATCCCCCCTACATTTGCTTCTCTTTGGCTCACGCAAAGTAGAGTTTGTCGACAACATTATTAAATTAGATAATTGGGTTAACTTGGAAATGAATCCAGAACATGCTGCGGCTATTGTAGCCCTTAGACCAGCATTAGAAAGTTTAGTCATTAAAGCATCAAAAGATCCGGAAACAATTCTAGAACTTAGTCCATTGGATGAGAAGGTAAATAATCATTATTTAACTGTAAAACGATGGTAATTATTTTACCCATTAATTAATTGAATTTTTTTCATAGATCTTGGGTGTTGTCAAAAACTTGTGCGGTATGAATGCATGCCGATATGAAATGGAACCCATCACAGGTGGTGGCTTCGCTTCTAGGCGACCACCAAGAGGCCACATGACCGGCCGAGACTTCCGCGGCGACAGACCCGGTAGCAGCAACGATGGTCCGCCACCTAAGCTAATGCACGTTGACAGTGGTTTCCATGGTAGAGGTGGCGGCGGCGGAGGTGGTTATTTCGGTAACAATTACGGAGGCGGCGGTGGTGGATACCGCGGTAGCTACCGTGGTGGCGGTGGATACGGAGGTGGTGGAGGTGGATATCGGGGAAGAGGCCGATATTAAAATATAACCATATCGTTATATTAATTAATTTTTAATACATTTTAATATATCAATATACTAGGCACTGCTGTCTATTCTGTTACAATTAGTGACTATAATTTGTAAAATTCTGCACCATTGTGATTTTATTTGCAATTGATTTAGTTATTTTTATTAACTAGATGGTGAATATATCTTTGCAAAAATTTTAGAAGCTAAAAGCATAATGTAATTCCATTAATATACGTGTATAAACAAATATTTGTAATAAAATTTTCTTAAATCAGCATCATTGTTTCTCCTTGAAATATACCTCGAAACAATCATTCCATCACCTTTCGTAACAGCGAAAAATTCTGAAAATTCAAAATTTCGCGGTAAGCAATGGCCGACCGGGATGGCACGGCGCGACTCTTTTATTTTCGCTTATAGGTTAGCAGAACACATATCGGCGAGTTCTCTCACGAGGGAGAGACGGTCTCTCTCTCTCCTTTCGTGCCTAACCTACGACCGGGGGGGAGCCCGTTTGTTCCAACCTAAATATGCACTGTCCGAGTACCGGGCTCAACTAATTCGCGAGAGAGAGAGAGAGAGAGCGCGGGCTGACGTGCAGTCCAGGGAGTGTAAGTCAAGAGCCGGTCGTCCTGTCGCGACACCAAGCCCTGCCTCACTGAGAACTCCCCATTGCAACGACAACTCCGACTCTTGGCGAGTTCCCGATGATTATATAAATATAACGCGCGTGTGTTCTTCTCTCGCTCGCAGTGCAACGCACCTCTCAAGATGCTACAGTTCGGCGGCACATTGGCCTGCGCCTCCGCGAGGAGGACGCAACGAGCCTCTTGGTGGATCGCCGCCCAGAATCTGCTCTCCTGCCCCATGGCAACTAGTCCCAACCCGGCACTCGACAACCTCTCGGCTGCCAACGTGCCAGTACGTCGCATTGTATTTTGATTCTAGTGCTGTATTTTATTATTCAAATGGCAACTATCACTCTGTGCTTATCTGTTTATTTCATAACTAATGTGTCGACGATACAATATTTTGTTGAATATTTAAAGTTTGTGTCAGTAGGCCACAAAAGTGGAGCTTTTATTAGTTAAACGAGTGTAGTCATCAATGAATTGTTTTACTAGTAATTTTTTAATTTATAAAATTATTACAAAACAGATTTTATGATACTTTTTGTTTGAAACATGTTAATATCAATAAAAGATAATCTAATTAATATTAAATTTTATTTCTTTTCAGTCAGAAAAAAGTTCAGATGAGACGAAAAGTACAGAAACTGTAAATAAAAAAGTCTATAAAAGCAGGTCACTTATAACAGCTACTTTTAAGAGTTTAAGTATTGCTTCAGAAAAAGTGACATCGAACAAAACTAAAGAACTCAATGACAGTATAAAGGCAGCAACTAATCTTAATGAACTACTGGCTGTGACAGATGATCCTGAATTTAATCAGCAAAATGCAGCAATCCTTATACCTACACTATATGATTGGATAAGTGATGGTAGAATTAAATATAGTGACTTTCAAAATAATAACAAATATTGGAAGGCATACCATTTATTAGGTCTTAATAAAAGACCATCTTTATTGTCAAGAAATAATGATGATCCCTTAGCTAAAGTTTTACATTCAGACCAACAAATTGAGAAAATAAAAAATCTGAATGTGTTTCAAATGATCACAGTAAGTATTTTCAGATGAAAAAATTAATTTTAATGAATAGTTATAAAAAACAACTTCAATTTTTTAATCATTATTTTGTAGGTTTTATCAAAGTTGGCAAGTAAACAACAAAGACAAACTCCAGTACTTCAAACTGTTGCTGGTAGAATTGTTAATTCAGCTCAGCAGTTGAATATAAAACTGTTAGCAGATATTTTGTACAGTGTATCCGTGCTGTCTTTTTATGATTCTGTAATTTTGCTTTACTATTATTTTTTTGCTTGCCTACTTTTCTCCTAATAATACTTATTATTATTTTAGACGTTAATGGAAAAAATAAGTAAAGATTTACTTAATGTCATACCTGATAATCAAAGCAGTGCAGTTATTGGATCAATTTTAAGATCTATAGGTGTATTGCGTTACCGAAATGAGCCACTACTGGATTTACTGTCAGTATGGATTGTTAATCATCATAAAATTATCAGGCCTCAAGAAATTAATAATCTACTACTAACCTTAGCACATTTAGGATATATTCCTAAAAATATGGATGAATTGTTGCAGGTATAAATTTTCAAATTTAATTTTGTTATTAATTAGAGATGTTTGCACAATATTAAGACATTTTCTCTTTCACTTTTAATAAATTAAGTATTTACTATTTTGTAGAAAGTTATTGTACCATTGAAAGAGAGTGATATGTGTAATAGCAGTGAATGGTTAGATGTCATTTGGTCTTTAACTGTTTTAAACTATGCTGTTCCAGAACAGTACGAATCAGTTTTAAATAGCAATTTTTTGAACAGATTATTTGGTTAGTATTTCCTTTTGAATAGTTTATAAATTTTACTTAGAAAATTTTAAAAACCATTCATCATTCATTTCAGATGAATCTGAAATATCAGTACCAAAGGCAATAAAAGTATTGAATGTTAACGCGGCGGCTCAGTATACACCAAATTACAAAGGTACAAGAACAAAATTTTTTTTATAAAAAAAAATAGAATTATACATTTATATTTAAAACAAAAATTTTAGGACAATTACTTCCGGATGATTCTCCTCTATTTCTTACATCAATACCGAGATCGAAAGAAAAAGTGGATCTTGCAAATTCTATAAACAGTGCTTTAAAAATTTTAGCACCATCAGATTCTCATTATTTAAGCACCAATGTTAACACAAAAATGGGTTTCATATTAGGTAACTACTTTTATAAATAAAAACTAATGTTTGTATTAAAAATAAAACAATGTTTTTCATTTTCAGATGCTGAGTTTTGTGTAGATAACAAAAGCAATCCTGTTGCAAGTAATACAAAATCCAGTAAAGATAAGGAAATTTTTAGGATAGGTATCCTTACATGTTCCTATCATGATTTCTGTAGAGGAGTTACTGAAATCACTGGACCTATAAAATTTTATTTTAAACTGTTAGAGAAACAAAATTACACAACAATGGTAATACCTTACACAGATGTGAACATTAAAGCTAAGCTTATCCAACGAGTGCAGTATATAAAAGATAACATAAAAAGTCTTGTGGTAAAAACTTCTAAAGAGTAAATGCTTTGTTGTACTGAAAAAAATTGTTTTTGTAAATTTGAAGATACCTTGGGTTTACACAAAGTTTTGTGTATGCTTGGTACAACTGTTTAATACATCATGTGTATTGTATACAATTGATTAAGCAGATCATTGTTGTAGATAGTTTACAAAATTAACAACAAATGTCGAAAACATTATGCTTCAAGAGAAATGTAATAAAGTTTTTAAAAAATTGTTACATCAATTTGAAAAATTTTTATTTACTTTTAACAAACAAGTATAAAACTAAGCTGTTACTTAATTCAAGTTATAAATTCTAGTATTGCCTCAGTCACACATTTCTACATCACGGAAAAAAACTTGTAAAATAAAATTTTTTCCAAATTTTTAATACAAATTTTAGAATAGTTGAAACATATTTTCAAAATAGAAAATCTTTGTATTGAATATGTAAATATTACATCTTATAATTGAATTAAAAAATTTAATAAGCTCTCAATAATGTATTTTCATGTATAGAATTAAAGAAAAAAAAATCAATAAAATATTTATAAATCGAGATTGAACTACTAATTAATGAACAAGCATTCGTAAATTCGACACTTGCAATATTTGAAAACAATTATAATAACATTTCAACAGAGTTTACCTGTTAATGTTATTAAAAATAACATCAGCGGCTATAAATTCGAACCGATCCCAAAAGCCTACACCTTAAAATAAAGTTTTACGATTTGGAAAAGGGTCCGGTGCTCCGGACTCCGGCTTGGATGACCTCATGCCCATTGCCCACAACGTTCGGGGCCCACGTGACCAAGCGAAAGTAGCCGATCGAAGCCGAGCGGTCCCAGGCATGAATAATAATAGGCGTGTGTTGGCGTTGAAGTTGATTGTAGGCGTTGCCGCGTCGGTGCCTACGGACGCACGACACACAGCCCAGTCGGAATAATCGCGACGGCCGTTGCTCCCCTTATTGTTTATTAATTTAATACTCCAAAAGAAATGGCCTACCAGCGGCTAATCTTCTCGCAGCTCGCGGCCGTCGTGCTGTTTGCCTTTTTCATCGGCACAGGTGAGTCGAGTCGACCGGACAGCCTTAAAATATCAACCGTTTTTATTCGCTGCATGCTCTCGATAACATCGAAACGATTGTGTATTGCTAAACTGTTGCCCTGGCATTTTTTGTTTGTCTTTGTTTAAATTCGTTTTTTCGCATTTAACGGTCGAGTTAATTTTTTAAGATTGTAAAGTGAAAATAGGGGGGGAAGGTGAACAGGTGTTTTTCGGCTTTTCACGCAGGATTTTCTAACCATCAAATTAATCCGCTTCAGGTTTCTCCATAAAGTGCTGGGAGTGCAGATCGGATTCAGACCCGAAATGTGCTGATCCGTTCGATAACACGTCGTTTCCGATCGCCGATTGCGCTGTGAAGGAGTCGCTCGTACACCTGCCGGGAGCCAGGCCGACGATGTGTAGGAAAATTCGACAAAAGGGTAAGTTTTTTCAAATGAGTCGAGTTTAATTTATCATTGTTAATGAGCATTTCATAAATCTAAGTAATCTTACGACATTTTAATTACGTGAAGTTCTGTGTAACGTTTTTTTTTTAAATTAATTAAATAAAATATTTTGAGTTTTTTACAATTAAATTTTTATCAAATATTTCATAATAATTTATTTTATATTTTTAGTTAATGGAGAATGGAGATACTTCCGTAGTTGTGCATATTTAGGTGAGCCTGGAATTGGAGGTGATGAGAGGTTTTGTCTGATGAGGACAGGTACCTACAATATTTTTATTGAGTATTGTACATGTAACAGCAAAGATGGCTGTAATACAGCAGCAGGCAAGCAACAGAACAAATTTCTCCTTTTAAGTGGACTAGTTTTAGCTATTGTAACATGGTTTGTTAGAACCTGAAAAGTCAAGTATTTCTGCTGCAATATAGATCTGAACAAAATAGTCATAGTAACTCATTGTTACTTGTACTATTTTAAGTATTTTTATAAGTAAATTCTGTTTTACACAGAGTTTTTTAAATTTTTACAAAATTTTTAAATGTGTGCCTTATTAAAATTATATTTATACATATTGCACAAATGCTTAAAAATTTTTTGACAAGTTTATAGATAGTAATAGTAGGTTACTATAGTACAAACTGAATGATTGAGAATCTTAATTAAAATAATATGAACAAAGAATATAGTCAAGAAGACTGCTGATACCGTCCAGATCTAGATACTATATTATAGTATTAGTAATAAATATACAAACATCTTTTATATTTTTATGCGAACAAAGTTTTTTAAGACAATTGTTAATATTAGTAAAAAAATTTGCTTTTTGTACATAATTAACTAATTGCAAATCTTTTTACAAGATACATTTTTATAACTTTTATGAAATAAAGAAAACTTAACAAGTATTAAACATGAGTAAGTGTTATTTACTACATTTTTAGTGTTATAACTTCACTTTATTGTACATATTTCTTAGTTTATAACTGTATAAAAAATCAGTGTAACATTTTAAACATACAAGAATTACAATAATACTTTCTTACAAGTTAAGTTAGATAAAATTACGTGTAAACATTGTTACAAATTATACTACTTCACGAATTTGTTGTTCCTTTTAACTTTACATGCGCTTTGAAAGCGCTTACATAGTAGATTAGTACAACAATTTTAAACACTTGTAAACAAATGTTTTACAACCTTTAAACATTCACATTTTCTACATTTGTACATTTCAATTATATAAAAAAAATCACGTGTTTCCGGAATCGAATATACGGGATCTACAATTTACGGTGCAGCCTATAAATATACATCTCTTACACAATAATGGACGGTTATAAAATCGTGTCGGATCTTACACAACATACAGAAAGATTCGTTTACATTTCAATGTTGCGCTTGTGGGTGGAATAAAAAATTTCCAAAAATTCTCCGTAATGCACGTTGCACGAGCAACAACGACGCGGATTTTTTATTCACTCGAAAGATTGCCACTTCAAAATTTGTTGGCCCGGTTTCGCCAAGGCCTGCTTCCACTGTTCCCCATAAGTACCAGGGATGTCTGGCCCAATTACGAAATGTCCAACGGTGATCTTTTTTCCTGAAATCAATATAGATATATAAATAATTTCCACCAAATCTCCAGCTGGCCAACTACACGCTCACCTATTTTATTTTTCGAGACAAACTTGACGACGAAGCTAACGTCCTTAAGCGCACCCTCGTACGGATTGTCCGCGGCGACCTGCGCAAACTGCGCGTCGAACTTGAGCGACACGCAGGCCGCGAAGCGATCGCTCTTCCAGAAATGCGTGACCTTGCCGGCCTCGACCACCGACATTTTGATGTACATCTGGCCCTTGAGCGCCTCGTGTTCCCGCATCGATTGCAACGAGCAGCGAAGCCGATGCAGCGTCAGCACGAGCCTGCCACCTCCGCCGTCCTTACGGTCGCTCTTCTCCTGGCACAGCGACACCTCGACCTGTCCTTTCTTGTTTTCACGCTGATCGCGCGCATGGAACAGAATAAAATTGATCGTTATAGTCACCAGATGGTTAATAAAGCGCGCAGGGCTAAATTTAAAGACACTGCCGATGGGCTATTTTTAATTTTTTCGGTCTCCTCCCTCAGTAGCAAGCTCTCTCTCCCCGGTAATCGCGCTTGACTTTTCTTTTTTTTATCAATTGCCTCAATTTGATTTCAAGCTCCCCCACACGTGCGCGTATACTCTGAGACTCTTTCTCTCTTTGCCCCGTTGTTTCGCAGTTACGTCCGCGCACTCGATCATAATTAGAGAACCTTTTTCAAGTGCACTTTGCGACTTTTGTCCAACGGAAGCTCCCCCCGGCTACGTTCATCAACGTTAATGCCCCCAGGAGAACTTCGAAACAAATGTATATAACAAAAGCAGACGAGGATTAACACACCCTCTCCTCCGCGCCGGAGATGCCGCTGGATATGGGCTTGAGGGTCCTCCACATGTCGCCGGTCGACACGTCCTGCGGATGCTTGGGCCTCTGTGGCTTCACACCGAAATTACGGGGATCGAGCGCTATCGTCGTGGCGCCGATCGTACGCCTCTTCTCGAAGGCCTTGCGCTCCTGCGCTTGGGGCTCGCCGATCTTGTCGGATCCCTTGCCGAAGAACTGGTTCAGCAGTTTCGAGCCTCTCGATTGCGACTGCTGGCCGAGCTGCGACGTCGACGACTGCTCTTGCGCCGCCTCCTTGCCATCCTTCTTCTTCGCGTCCTTTTTGTCCGGCTTGGCTGTGTTGGCTATACCGATTTTTGGTTATTCTGAGTATTCAGATACACACAGAAACAGGTGTAGACTCTCTCATCGTACCTTTGTCTTTTTCGTTCTCCTTCTTATCCGTGGCGATCAGTGGCTTGTCCTCGAGTATCGCGTAAAGCGTCGCGACGATGAACTTGGACGCGCCGATTTCCTCCTCGACGACCTTCGTCTTGCCGATCCTTACTTTCGTCTCTTTCCTCAGAGAGAAGACAAACTCCTCGTTCCACTGGGGCCAGGACTCGTTGCGCGTCGTAGTCTCGTGTTTATCCTTGCCGGGAATCAGTTTCACCTACATATACATACACACAGAAAATAAGTGATTATCAATTTCAAATGAAATAAACGTCTATATCTGAACTTACCTTAACGATGTAACTGTTGACCCGGGTGAATCCGAAATTCTGGGGCAGATGCCGGGCCCCGAGTACGGTGACCCTGAGGCACTTGTCATTGGGCGAGTGGACGATGCGTATGCCGAGCTCCGGCTCGAGGCTCGCCGCGGCCCGATCCAACGGCGTCGACACGTTCTTCAGGCTCGTGTCGATGAAGTTCTTGATCTTGGCTATGGCCATGGCTGCGCCGTGGGATTACTCGCCGTCCGGTTACCTCATCGGCGCGCCACCGCTGGCACGCGCGAATATATATCTCCTTCGCGCTTTCCTGTAAGAAAGATAAAATGATTCCTATATATACCTTAGTTGTTTTATTTTATTGAGCCAAGTGACGTTCGCCTGTGATTATTCTACGTAGGCGTTATCGCTCGTATCGTGGCTATTACTACGTTTTGTAAGTTATGAGAGCAGTGGATACAAGCGACTGCCAGGCCTAAGTCCGTGTGATTTTAATGGTGCATAGGCGTGACTTATATGTGTCTGTGTGTGCGTAACTTATTAAAACGATAAGCTCGCTCTCGGGTGGGGGAGAGGTGAGTAACGGTTGTATTGTCCGGGCGGAAAAATGTATTTAACGGAACTGACGTACATAATGCGAGCTCTACGCTGACGTTTCTCGTAATAAGCATTGACGTTATTATTGGCACGTTGATAAGTTTCGTTTAACTTATATATCCGACGCAAGGCGCGTAAATAAGTGGATTTCAAGTTTCCCGGAGTTCAAACGCTTTTAATTTCATTCGTCGTTTCGCTCTCCGGTCTAAATTGACATCGACCAATTGGTCGAAATTGGAGAAAAAGAAAAAGTAGCGCCCGAAAAATTGCACAAACACACACAAATTAGTCGGAATTAAAAGCTCTCTCTCTTTCACCAAACTTTTGTCAGGCTTGAAAAACAGTATCGCCGCGTTTTTAAAAAAGGGGCGCAATTGCCGGGAATTTACAGCGTATGCGTAATTGAAAGAGAAAGAAAGAGTAAACCGCACAGAAAGCCGGGGAGAGAGAGCCTGTCTCGTTGATCTCATTCAACGGCGACGCCGCTTACCACTTGTACACCGCGCAAATTGAATAATTCACAGGACGACCGGCCTCCCCCCCTCTACGCGTACGCGCAAATCGATCGCGCGTCTACTGCACCCGCGCCAAAGTTATACAGCCGCGTCGAAAAAGCGGGAGCTTCTCGTCGCGGCTAGTCGCACACTAAGGGGGAAGGTGGGGGGCAAAAGTATGCGAGAGAGCCGCCCCGTTAGCATTCCATGCCCAATTGACTCGAGAGCGACGGACCTCCCAACGACCGCGCAGGTGCGCTTGGCTTGTTGGAGCTATTACACGCGCAGAGAGAGGCCGCGAAAATGCGCATTCTCGCGGCTAGCCGTGCAGCGGTCTTGCTGACTCGGAGATATATAAAGCTGGGAGGGAGTTCAATGGTCGTGGGCGTTGATTTATTGTTCGGCTTTGTCGAGACCACGGAGAAATAGAATTTCGTAATAGGGTTTTAGTGTGAATCGGAAATATTTTAACGCTTATTGGCTATTATTAGACGACTATTTGAGGAGCAATCGGTAGCAACTTTGTATATCGATGTAATAGCTCGTGATTAGAGAAGCGCTTAGAGTCGCGATCGTCGGGAGATATCTTTCTAATCGTAATTCGATACAGCCAATAAAAAATACATCGGCCCCGTATCAATATGAAATTGTAAGCTCGCATGAGCAATCGAACCAACTTCTCCGTTGCAATTATAACTTTTTTTTTAATATACTGCCTACGACCGGAACGAAACAAACAAAAGCGACAGTCGCGGATTCGACAATCTTACATACCTCGCAGTTCTCTAAGTCGCGGACAAAGAAAAAAGCCGACAGAGTCGCGCGCAGGATTGGCCATTACATAAATCAGCGGCTATGTACGGGAGATAAGCGCAGGCTGCAGTATAGTGCAGTAAGCGCTATATCCGAGACGATGCGCTCACCAAATATACCTAGGCATAATTGCCTCGTTCGCATACTCATATCCGCCTGCGGCCAAGAAAAATTGGCTCCCGGGTCGCGTGCGCGAACTGGGCGTGCTCTCGAGAGACTATCGTGGCGTTAATGTATTTTCGGCAATTTCGAGAATATAACGAACAGTTTTTAACGACGTTGTATTCGTTATTTTAAAATTTAGTAATCAAGAAAAATTATTAAACAACTCGCTTATCTCGGCTTAATGAAATCCTGCTGGCCGCGCGCCAAGAATAGCAGTCAGTGTATCGTAAGCGGCTGATAAATCAATTAATATATTTTCAAGACCGAGATAAACCAGAGCCGAGTAGCCTCGAGAGCGGCTCTCCTATTAAGCGAAGATCGTGCTCTCCATCATGGGCGTGGATCGCGCGTGTGTACCTCTTTTTCCCCCGGCGATCAACGCTCGCGTCGAATTTAATTGACGTTTCGGTATTTTTGAACCTTACAGGCTCAATTAGCGGAAACACGAGCGTGTGTGTGTCTTTGTTGCGTGATGACGTTTCAAGGATACGCACGAGCCGCCCGATGTAGTTTGTTGCGATTAATGAAGGGTCTGTGCTTAGGAGATTTATAGGCGGGGGAATTCAATTTCGGAGTAATGCGACGGTTTATTTGGAATTATTGGGTTTGAAAGTTTGGCTTGATTGGCCGAGAGGCCGATGGAGCATTTTAAATTGGATTATTTGATATCGAGTTTTTCTTTATGTCGATGCTAATGAGACTGGTTTTATTTTAGTAGGTTTTTTTTTTAGAGGAATGTGAATTCATAATGCGAACGTTTCATTGTATGTCAAATCGTATTTGGTCATCTTTAAGGACTATTAACATAGGCGTACTTATAATACATTTTAAATTACGCTCTAAATTAGTGTGTCATTGAAGGTAATTACAAACGATTGTTTTTTTATAGGCAATATCAACAGGAACGATAATATAAATTCCGAAAAAAAACTTGATGGTCACAATACAACGTTTTGTTTTAGAATAATAAAAAATATTTTCCATTGTTTCTTTTTCCGACTGTACTGCTATTTGTTTTAGTTGAGTTCTAGTACACCGCAAAATTAAATTGACGCGAGTTAAAAAAGAAAAGAAAGGAATTCCAAGGAGACGGCTATTACCACCGAAGACGTGTCATTATTCAAATGATTTAATAAAAAAAGTGTAATCTTGTTGTTCCAAGTCGTAGAATTTTATAACAATCAATATTTTGTTTTTGTTCGCAGTCCAGGCACATTTACGAAGCTCATAACGAGTATATTAACAAAAACGTGATACCATTTAAAATATTTAATCTAAAACGTGAGTCACTTATTTTTAGTAAATACCCAAAGCATATAACGATAAGCCACAAATATCCAAACTAATGATGACTAATATTAAACTCCTTTCTAAGAATCGATGTCTATCTTCGAGAGAACCATAAGATCCTGATACCCGAACAAAGATCCAACGTATAACTAATCAACGCGATACAAGAACGAGTTTAAAAAAAAAAACTACTAATTCAATTCAACCGGCAACACCAATATATCCATAAAAAATTCACACACCTTCAGGCATATATTCGCACAGACACACGCACACACACCTTCGAAGCGTCATTACGTTGACGTTATGTCATAGTGCCACATCTGACGACGATGTGTGTACCACACCTTGGCCGAATGCTGGACTCGTTTTCGCGTGGCCGAAAAGAGCCGGTGCGCGCAACAGGTATGTATCTCGATTGCGAGATCGCAAGGCGAGGCGTACGCGCGTGTGTATATAGGTGCGTATACACGAACGGAGGCTGAATTTGTTGCTTCCGTCTTGGGCCTTTATTTTCCACCTGTCCTTGTCCGATGCGCGTGTTTGGACAGAAGTGACCGGTTCGTTTAATGCAAGAGACGTGGGATTTTGTGCGCTTCGGTCGAGACTTTGGCTATTTTATTTATTTTTTTAAGGTTTTTTTCTTTATTGGTTGTTAATAGGAATTCACAGGAATAAAAAAGCGACGGAGATAGAATAAGAGGATGAGCGTTGTTTTGTTAATGTTTTTTTTTCCGGAGAGGAAAGTCGAAAGTTACAACGATTAACTGCGATTGATTAAATCACGATTTTAACAAAACCACCGCGATGAAGTGTTATTAAAGAGCCGGCGCGTTTATAAGTGGTTAAACTACCGGTCGAACGCGCGTAGCGAGCAATTTGTTTCGCAATTATAGAAAAAAAAACAACGAAAGAAAAATCGCTTTTGAGCACTTCAGCCGTTTATTTTCCTTATCAATCCGTCTCTTATTTTTCCTCGCTAAAGCAACACGACTCTGTACGTCGCATTTTAACCGTGCGTGTACCATAAAATTATCACATAACGAAATCTAAATATACACCTGTGTATACCGTACACGCACAGACGTGTACACACTCGTCGTCAAAACCAGCAACAATTGATTTTTCCATACCGATTCGCGACTATACTCGACCTTTCAACCGTGTCAAATATCGATCCTGCACACCAGTAGCACATGCACACACACACAGGCGTGTTGCCTCCTTTTTTTTTCCTCCGAAGTAACCCGCCACGATATCACACACTGCCTATATACGTCGTATAAATAATCCTAGACTATCGACGTCTTGGCTTAATATTTATAATCCCCGTCATAAATATGATATATCCCCGGGGCAAGCAGTAGTTGTCGCACGTGAGTATCCGCGACGCACCTTATCTCTCTCTCTCTTGCCTTCCCCGGCGTACACACTTCAGCTAACCTCGCGTTGTCCTCGGCTCTCCCAACGGCACAGTTGGGCGCGTCTCACGAGAAGCTCCACTCTTTTATGGGTCCAGTGAGACGAGAGACAGTTGGAGAAGAGAACCGGTGTGCCCTGGCAGATGTTCGTGGCGCGGCAGACCGCGCGCGCGCGCTCCTCGATCGCTACTACTAGCGGTACGCGAGGGAGCAGCTCCTCTCGGCTAAAGGTGCGCGCCGAGCACGCGAGGAGAGAGGCGCTATATAATACACGATTGATTGTGTGCGTCCGCAGACACACACACACATAAGTGCGAGCGTATGTATTGCCGAGTCTGCCGAGAGAGCGTTGATCAGGCGCGGTGAACGCGACCGAGAGAGATTCCTTCCTGTCCCCCCTTACCCCTGTTCGAGCTGTATATGTATGTATATACGATGCGTGGGCTACAGGAGAGAGATCAGCGACTGTCTCGATGGCTGCATACTTAGAGGCTTCGGTTTTGCGAAATAGAGGTAGAGAATTCTTTGGTGGATTATCCGCGCCGATCTCCCGATGAAACGCGCGTGTGACACTCTCGCGACGTAATAAACAAAAAAAATATCACGCGCGTTAGAGAGAGAATATTATAGATTCGAGACTAAGTCATTGGAATATACATGCGCACTGCAATATTAATCACTTGCGCGCTTGTGACATATTCAGCTAATCGTAATCAGGTAACGTGTGCAAGTCTCTCTCGCGAGGCATCTTCAATCAGGTCTCGCGCGCTCGGGTCTTAGAAAGCGTTGACAATAGATATTTGTTTGATTGACGCGCCAATACTGGAATGCAACGCGCGTCTGTAGATGTATGCAATGGCAATGGTATATCGATTACAATACGCGAACGGAGCGCGAGAATGCCGCGCGAACCTTCTCCGCGGGTACCGTGTGCCGCAATAGTCGAGCGGAAAGTCACGTATACGTATTTTTTTGGGGAGATCAAATTGGAAGTTAAATTGATGATAAGAGAACGATTGTGAATGCTCGAGTATAAGCGAAGTGATTAATTGAACTGCGGGAGATAATAAACTATCTGGCTTCTGAATTTCACAAGGAGTGTTATTCGGGATTGGTGGATCGATAAAATGTACAATAAACAGAGGGATGGGTTTTAATTTTGATTGGCCGAAAAAAAGAAACAAAAAATCGCAATCTGTCAACGGGTTTCCTTGATACCGATACGAGAACAAAGAAGAAGAGGAGCACTAGTTTGCTTAGTATGGCAGCGTAGACTTGACATGAATCAGTCGTCAGCCAATGCTCCCTAGCATATCTAATTATTGTCAATCGAACGTGACGATATGCGAGGATGTATATTACTCGCGCGCGGTGCGATACCCATCTCCGCCCCGTCATTATGACTCGGATCGAAAACGTCGCTTTTTAACTTGTGCTACTCGTTACAATGGCTAATGATTATAAGGCAAATGCTTATTAATTATTACAGGAATGCTATTTATCTCCGCCGCTCCATCTATCTGCAGATAATTTTTTTGTTTCATCACGATTTTTGACTCGCGCGCATAGATAACATCTAGCAATAACCTTCTCTTTCCTCGACTTATCATTCTAGGCTCATGAATAATTTTATCTTGTTAAACTGGTGTCTTCCAAAAATTTCTTTTTTCCTTTTTTTTAATTTGTTATTAAATATAAAAAAGGTAGATAAGGTATAATTATTACACTGCAGATGTTTCAAACAGTAAAATTATAAAAAATATGTTACAAATACATCTATGTATATATTTATTTACAGGTCTAAATTGAGGTACATAAGTCTAATGAATCTAATAATTACAAAGAATATACCCACACACGCATCATTACCGTAATAATAACGCTACCATTAGCGAAGTATCAGCCGATCTCGTTAACTGGGACTTTGGCGCAAAAGTCGGAGCTCGAAAAAGGCGAGAGAAGCCTTGGGCTTGAAGGATCTGGGAAAAATCATTGTTTCATTCAACGCCGCTGAGGCATCTCACACGTGTATCATCATATCGTTTCCCAGCTTTTCGCTTCCAGACCGCCTTGTGTTCTATATACTTTCCCGTGTGTATGTGAGAGAGAGAGAGCTGCGATGCTATATTTATTGGGAATGCCAATTGAAATTTTTGCGCTGCTCTTGGTAAAATAGTCGAGCTTATTAGTGCAGGCCTTTATAAATAATTGAGATTTTTTTACGAAAATTTGTGTTTCCAGTATAAATTAAACAGTGAATTTCATTTTGTTCGTTTAATTGCCGCCTCGTTCGCGTTAATTTATTTTTAATAATTCCATCAACAGCAATGTAGGAATTTCCAAATGACTATCGAACGATCAATGTTATCAATTTTCCATTAAAATATGGTGCAAATGACCTAGTCTCTTCGAAAAATTGATTTTCCGGATCTTCGTGGATACAAATAAAAAAAGAGAAATCTCTGTCAATGTGTTGACGATGTCAACTCTCTTTTATTCCAAATAGCAGTGACTAGATTTTTAAATCTTATTCTTAACCGGATAATTTTGTGCCGGTGGTATTTTGACCACGTCGTAACTCATTGTTTTTTGTTTGATTAAAAACACGTAGGCTACGTAACAGAGGCAAAATATTGCTACGAAGGTCAGTCCTGCACCAATCGTTCTGTTTGCTACACTGAGAAAAATCGCTCAGTAAAAATTATTTTAATTCTAGCAAAAATTACTATATTTTGTAGGAAAGTTGATACTTACTCGGAATTTAATAAA
>JAPYYQ010001105.1:0-40111 GCA_030522585.1 Anagyrus pseudococci | reverse complement strand
ATCTACAATAAAATTTCTATTTCCGCCATTTCATAAAAAAAATAGTAAAATTTACTATTTTTTTAATAAAATTTCCTAGCTAATTTCTTTCAGTGTAAAGCTCTTGGGTAGTCGCAATTACAAATAATTGCAAACAGACAACCATACACTTTACCAAGCTTTATGAAAATATCTTGAAAATTCGTATTTTGTATTATTTGATAATTTCCGAGTACACCAATATTACATTTTTTAATAATAATCTCTCCATACCTTTACCATCAAATTCAATTTTAAGCTGATTGAAACGCTAACGATCTTCCGAACATTTTCTCGAATTATTTTTACACCGAGCCCTGGGGTAAAATACCATTTCATATTGCGAGTGGCAAGTAACGACGCAAAAATCCTTAATTTCGCTTCGAAATTACTGAAAATTTTCAACAACAGCCAATACGTATATATACGCCTCGCGCTGCGTGCATGTAAGCGCGGCAAAGCGTTTTCAGCGGGTATAGCCATGATTAAAGTTTGCCTTGCAAGATATTTCAGCTGACCCAGATTTGGTCATTTCGTAGACAGTTCTTGTGTGTGTACGTGTGCGTCCGAAACAGTTTAAGCGCTTTCGCCAGTCTGTATATTAACCTTTACACGCGCCAGGGAGAGAGAAAGACATGCTCTCTCTGCCACAGGTGCGGTTCGCTGATTTTGCTCCGGCTAGCTATTATGATTTTTGCGCGCAAAACATAGCGAAACGTGGATTACTATTGTGTACTCGTCTATTTTTATCGAAAAATACTCCGTGTATAGCGAAATTGTCATTCATGAAAAAAAAAGCATTATTTAGTTTTGTCGAGTCACATTTGATTATGATAATGATCGCGATTTCCAGATGAAAAACGTTCGGCGCAACACAGTCACGTGTTTTTTCCACGAATATTGAATTTCTCGTCGCTTTTTCGATAGTTACGCACAAAAACAAAGCATTGGGTTTTCCGAGGACGAAATTGAATTTTAGTTAGTACAAAATATTAAACAATGACGCGACACTTTTTTATATCAAGACTTTTACGATATTGTACACCAAAGCGGTCAAGCTTGAAATATCTAATATAATAATACTTTGGAATGCTATAAATGGAATGCTCATAAAAAATGTTTCAAGCTTTGCTTTTGAAATTCATAGAAAAAAAAGAACACGACCAAACTACTTGGAGTGTCAAGTTTCTCGTTATAACAACAACGCTTTATCTAACAAAGTCTCTCAGCTGCTTCGAGCAAAGTTAAATCGATCGTTTGCGCGCGTCGTTGTGAAATCGGAGTTCCAAAAACGTTTGCCGGCGCTAATGAACTGTTTAATGGTGGAATTGGAGCTGCGCTACTCATAAATAACAGTGGCGCGCATAAAAGGATTTTGGCTCGCGCGCGGAGCTTTCTGATGCTAGAGAGAGAGAGAGAGGGAGAGAAAACCGAGAGGGATGATAAATTTTCGCGCATAATTTTCGGGGGTTCACGCTGAGAGTTTATGAAGAGTTGGGTAGGAGGACGAGGAGCTTGCGGTGATGAATCGCCCTGAGTTTCGTTTATGCTTAGAAAATTATCGTATATGAGAGACTATTTTCTTTTTTGCTCGGCTGGTGTTAATTTAATTACGAGTATGGAATTTCAGTTAATACCGATTTGAAAATTAGCAAAACTATGTTTTTTTAAAACAAGAATCAGTTTTAAAAGAAATTTCGAGAAACTTTTTCTCCATTTTTTTTGATAAAATAATCTTGCGCCGTCCGAGCGAGAACGCATTTTTCACGAGTGCAATAATCGAGAGAAAAATATTTAATCTCCGCATACTAGCCAAGTAAATAAGAAAGAAACGCGCGTGAAACGAGCGGCGGTAGCGGAATTGTTATTGAAATCGTGCCTAGTCAACGGTATGCGAGCGCAGATAATTAACTGTATATATTAATTAACAAACCGTTTTTCAAGCGTGTGCAGAAATAACAATATGTTGCGCGGCCAGAGAACAAAACGAAAATGTATAGCCGTATATACGTTATTCATGTGAACGCACAACCATTAACCGTAATAAAAAGCAATCATGACTCTTCGGCCCCCGCACCCTCTGAACCTCCTAAAAAAAAATACCAACAGTCATCCATCCGACGCGAACCTTCTTCATCCCTACAAGTATCATTTTTTTTTTAATCACACGCACACTCCTCTCCAAGCTTCAATAATCTGCATATACTCCATCAGCAACGACCCACTTTACGCGGAAAACTCATCAAACCAAAGTCGTGACAAAAACGCCAACGACACCTTTCCTCGATCACCCCATAAAAAAAAGCTCCTCTAGCCAAAGTAGAGCAACCCTCGGACTCTACTATATGCTTGCCCCTAAAAAAGAGAGAGAGAGAAAGAACGAGATGAGAGGGAAGCGAGTGGGTTGGCCCGAGTGAACTAATCCCATTCGGCGAGGGTGAAAACAGTCTCGAAAAAAAAAGGAAAGAAATAAGCGCGCCAGCGGTTGGCTCGTAAAAAGCACCAGCCGCGGACGCGCACTGTATACACGTACGCGCACGCGAGCGAGAAAGACAGGAGAGAGATACGCACGAGAGAGAGAGATTGTGCGTGTGCGGCTGACGCAGGCCCCGTAACTCTTTCGGCGCGCGCGAGAGCCGATAACTCGCCGATTCCCGCCGACGCGTATATGGCGCGAGCCGCCGCCACGTCCGCCGTTTTCGTGATCTACAACTACCGCGGCCACTCGCTCCCCTCCCTATCTCTCACTCTCTTCCACCCCCGAGCCTCTGCGGGCGATCGATTGTTTTTTAAATTCTCTCCGTATCTAGATCGCTCTCGTAATTTATGCTCGACAGTCCCTCTTCGCTACACTGCCTCTCTCACCCCTTTTAGCCCTCCCTTCTCCCCCCCCCTTCCCTTGGCCCAATCCGCTTTTCGTTCAATCATCAACGATAGCAAAGCCGTATTTATTTTTGGGATTGCCGTCTACGCACCGCCCTGGATAACGTTTCTTGCGCGCGCCCTTGGGAACGTAAGGATCACTAAGCGAGAGAGAAAGAGAGAGAGAGAGAGAGAGAGAGCCGAATGGCGAACCGGACGCTTTCTTAATGGGCTCCCTAGACTCTCTCCCTCTATCTCTTTCCCTTTCGTTGTTTTCCCAAAGGCTTGTTATCTCGCCGAGTCAGTCGGCCGGGGGAAATTTTCCGGTCTCCGGACGCGTGATTGTCAAGGAAAAACATATAGGAGCCGGAGAGAGAGAGAGAGAGAGAGAGAGAGAGAGAGAGAGCTGAGACCGCACTTGGGCGCTGGCTTTGGATGCATTCGACGGTATTATTGCTGCCACGGGAGCGAGTGGAGAGCAGATCCTCGTGTTTAATGTGCTGGCAAATAAAGCGGGGGCTCGTCTAGAAGGTGCTTTTCTGCAATGTTGAAGTACACTGGATCGACTTCACTCCAGGGGGGGGGGGGAAGTAGAATCTGACCGACATAATCGTAAATGGATGTTGACTCTGTTGAGTTTCTACATTCGTACCCCCTTCCAAATGTTTACATATCATGTATACGTGCCGGTGCGATTAAGCGAAGTTTTCGATTTTTATCGTTTAACTCTGGGGGGAAGGGGGGTAACAACGTAAACTTCGCTGTATTCTTCTGAAGGGGGGAAAAAGGGGGAGGGGGATGAACAATATTCGTTTCTATTAAAGTTGAAAAAGTCACGCTTTCCGTATAAAAGTACAGTATAGCCTCGTTCACAGTAAGAAGGAGGAGGCTGGGGTGGTGGGGGGGAGCAAGCTTAAGAGAAAATACTTGCTTCGCGAGCAAAGTACATATCGTAAAAAGCTACAACGCCCAGGTGCACTAGAGCTATTTCGTGTATTATGTAGAGTCCACGACTAACGTCTATTATATATACGCGGCCCCGCTGAAATGCAACGTCCCCGTGAGAGAGAGAGAGAGGGGGGGGACTAAATAATCGTCTGGGATATATACCAAGTGCCTCTCGGCATGATGTATACTCGTAAAAATAAGAAAACCGTTATAGACGATTTCGAGACGTTATTTCAAACATTAATCTTATTGAAATCCATCCAAGTTCATCGTTATTCTTCTTCACTTACAAGCAATTTAAACGATGACTGTTGGTTTGTCTGAAATTTTTTATGTGCAATTAATTGGAAATTAAGAAGATATTTAGAGAGGTGGAGAAGGGGAAGGTTCGTGGTTTTTGTCCGTATTACATTGGCGAAGAGCAGCTGCGGTTCGATCCAGCAATTAACTCGTTGGACGCGCGGCAAAAAGTTTAAACCTGATTGATGCCACCGATACGCGAGCGTATGTACCGCGCCTCTATTTTAGAGAGGCGGGGAGGAAGTGGACGACAAACAAAGCGAAGTTCTAAGCGCTTCGCCTACGACCCTCCGGTGAAAGTTAACTTATACGTATATGAAGCGAAGAGTTACACAACAGCAGCAAATGATAACTAATTAAATTAAACAAGGGTAACAAAAAACTACAGTCTGCTACCTTTCGTTAAATTAATTTAATTTATAACGATCGTAAATCAACACGAGCCAATATTTATGTAAACGGAAGTAAAAATATTCAATTTGAAAAAGGCAAAATCTAAAGTTTCAGCCAGCGCGTTTTTCCTCGAACGTATATTTCCTCGTCGAGATTAAGCAGCGGTTGCCGTTTTGCAAAAACAAAATCATCCATTATTCATCGACAATACCACTGTTCAACCCTTGGAAAAAAAAGCAAATAAAAAGGAAGAATCACGCAAATCCGAGCAAGCGCAAAACTTTTTTTCCTCTTCCCCCGGCCCTTTCGAGCGTACGTTCACCGATTCATGATTTCCAAGGTTCCCCTCGTAAACTCTATTTACAGGGAAATTTGCTCATTGGCGGCTGCCCCGGAAAAGTTTGCTAAACGAATTTTCCCATCTCTCTCTGTGGCCGCAAGCTGCGCGTTGACATTATCAAAACCCTACGCGAGGCGAGAGAGAGAGAGTCTAAAAATTTTATTCATGAGCAAAAGAAAGAAAGCTCGGGCCGGGGCGGCTCTCTCATGAATCGACTATGCCGTCCACGTGCGTCCGAGTAAATTATTTTTCTCCCCCCCCCCCACCCACCTCTGATGAACGAACGAATAGATTTTCATTAGAGCATTCAATTTAGTCGAGACCGAGGCACAACAATGGCTATCTAGCTTGATTGGAGTATAGCGCGCACACACACACACACCCTATGAAAAATCATGTAGTCCGTTCAGAGAGGGGGAGGGATATATATATCTGTATACACACAGACACACGTAGAAACGCATAATTCCCAGTAATTAATCACCGTCTTATCTGTTTCAGACCGTCTCGGTGACCGTGAGCGTCCTCACGCTCGTGTCCATCTCCCTGGACAGATGGTACGCGATCTGCTCGCCCTTCACGTTCAAGTCGACGACGAAGCGCGCGAAGAAGATTATATTTTTAATTTGGGTCGCCGCCTTGATCTTGGGTAATTATTTATCGTTTAACAAAATCCCCCCCCCCCAGCCCGGTATTAGAGCGGGACACGATATTGCGCGTTATAACATCGTTGACTTACGCACACACGCGCGGCGCGCAACGCCATGGATGCGCGCGTTTCTCTCCGTACACATATTAAATTTTCAACAATCAACGACGCCAAGTTAATTTATTCGAAAATCACGGGCACCTTTCATTATCTCCAATCGATTTCATTCGATCGGCATATCCCGCTGAATTCCGTCGTCCGCTTGATAATCGCGTCAAAGGGAGAATTCAAGTTAATCTCCTACGATAGAATTTAGCGTATAAACAGCCCGGAATCGTCGCGAAATTCGGCGACTTCGTTATGTATATCGCGTCGCGCTTTTACACGTACCTATACAAGCCGTTTGATGTGTAATGTGTGACGCAGACGTACCCGACCTCATCGCCATGGAAACGTACAGCGCGATCACGAGGCCGAAGCTCGCCTCGCGCACCATCATCTACATGCAGTGCGGGCTATCCTGGTCCAGGCAGAGCCAGCTCTACTTTGCCATCCTCAAGTTCTGCCTGCTCTACGTCTTTCCGCTGAGCTTCATCAGCGTCGCGTACTATCAGATCGCCTGGCGGCTCTGGAGCGGCGAGGTACCCGGGCACAATCGTGAGTATCGTTAATCCGCCACTCTGGCTTGTTATGTAATATTAAATAAATAAATAAACGATAATCATCGACGGAATATTCGTTTTCGCTTTGACCTCATACCAAATGCAAATCCCTACGTCTGTCTAGCATACGCGCGATATTCGATAGTTGCGAGAGCAAAGCTGTTTCAAATCAACAGCTAATCCTATCGTGGACATCGCAGAAAAATTCAACGACCGCCTCGCGTTTGTTCAATTCCGAGCAGTAATTGCTAATATAAATATTTAGAGCACAATTGAAATATTTTACACGGAGCTTTAAAGCCAATGCCTACGTCCGCGGCAGGCTCTGTACTAATTACGCAACGGGCCATTAGGCGAAATTTAGTTAGAAGCGCGCGTTTGCGGCTAGCCCGCGCGTTTGCCTCTCGGACACTCGCAGCATCGGACACAACGCAACTTTTCATTAGAGCCCGAAATAAAAGTTAACGTATATTTCTCTCTCACTCTCCTTTGCTTAAAGTGAATTTATACTGTTTGGTAAAGTCGGACAAGAGAGCCCGTGTGCCGAGGCATTTAACACCGCGAGCGCGCCTGGCACGTCCGGATAAAAGGGGGGGGGGGAGTAGCTTGGGATGCAAATGACTGCGCCCGGGACTCGAGACTACGTTATTTTCTCTTTCTTTCTCTGCGCCTCTCGATTCTCTCTTTCTCTCGCGCGCGAGCAGTAACGTAAACTTTTATTGCTCGCCCAGCGTGTACATCTCGCAACTGTGTATATACCGAGTCCTCGGGCTTTTCTATAGCTTTCAGAGGGCGTAGATAAGTGCGATGCCGGGCGAACATTAAAAAGTAAAAAGAGCTTTTACGGATATCAATGATAATATTATAATAGTAAGCAAACAAATATAAATAAATAAATACAAACTCGCACGTCGATTATTTTCAAAAAAACATTCCACTAACCATTAAAACCCTAGATCAATGTATAACTATACGTCATAAAAATGAAATAAAAAAAATGAAATTAAACGTATACAAACTAACGATCATGATCTTACCTTGATTCGCTTACAGTAACAAAGCGGGTGCTGAGTTCGCAGACGAGCATGGGCAACCAGGAGGGCCAGTTGCACACCAGACGCAAAGCCGCGAAGATGCTCGCGGCTGTAGTGGGCGTGTTTGCCCTCTGCTGCTTGCCCGTGCATATCTTTATCATCGTTAGGTGAGTGTGCCCCGTGTCTGCGGGCTCGTCCGAAGAGGAAACTCAGAGGCGTCTGTGACGTTTGATAATGCCTCTCGTTTCAGGCTGACTACGATGATGCATCGGAATCAGTGGTTGAACGCCCTCAGCTGCATCATTCACTGGCTGTTCTACGCCAATAGCGCCATCAATCCGTTGATCTACAATTTTATGAGCGGTAAGTACATCGACGGCTTCGCTTTGCTCTAATCGCTGTCGGTCAATTTCGGATTAGCTCCGATTATTATTGCATCGCTGAAATATATTTATCAACTATTGCGACACGCAGTGTATACGTAAACACGTATCCGCGCTTCCGTTTTATCAAGCAACACGCGCTCGAGCATCCGATTGATATCGAATAATGAGCCCATATTTCTCTCCGTTCCTAGGATTTCCCCCTTCTTTTTTTTTAATTAACAGCTGTCCCGAACAATAGCACCGACCAAATCCGCGTTACGCGAAGCAAATAATGAGATTGCCGAAGAGATGGGAGTGGGGGGTAGGTAAAAGAGGCCGAGCTAAAAAAAAAGAAAAAGAAAACAAGATAATAATCTCCATTCTCATTTCGTTCTCTGTTCGATTTCTCATTCCGTTTCCCTGTACCGTGGCTGAGCCCCTTTGCCGACGTCCTTTTTTCACGACATTGTTTATTATTCATTAAAAAGCCAGCTTTAGCCGTAAACCCCGTTGTTTTTTTTTTTTTTTTTCCCAGCGCTTTTACATCTCCGCGTTACAAGCGATTCTGGGTATATCGTTGGAACAAACGAAAAATCATTTCCCAAGCCGAGTCATTCCTTCTTTTTTACTTGGCTTCTTTCCGTCTGCCAAATAAATGAAAATCAAATCTTCACTCAACAGGAAAATTTCGCAAGGAGTTTCGTCGGACGTTCTGCTGTCCGCGCTCGGGAGGTTCGTACACGCGAGCCGCCTACCAAGACCCGGCCGTCTCGAGAAACCACCGGCCGGCCTCGATGAAGAGCACGAGCTTCAACAATTCGATGAACGCCCGCTCGACCCTCGCGATATTCAGCAACAACAACAACAACGTGAGACACAGCACCGAGACAGTGCCCCTGAGCACGGTGTGCAGCAGTCCCAGTGGATTTCAGCAGCAGACAAAAATTCAGTGACTGAAATTCGACGTTGACGAGGTCGTCTGCTGAAGGTCAGTCGTCGGGCTTTATCCGCGGCGTTTAACGCGTTTTTTTTTTGTTCTATTTTTCGTTTAAAAAAAAAATATGATAAAATTTACAAAGCAAGAGGATTCCGTGCTATTTTGTTGGCTGTATACATTTAAAAGAACTGTTCGCTTTAACGAGACGAGAATTTCACGACAAAAGTGTGTAAAGGGAAAAACGATTTTCCGCGGAAAAATTTTAATAGCGGAATTAATTTCTACGCAAACGCAGACCTCCCCCCCGCTTGCTCAATACGTTTGAAGCCTCTGGGGCACAAAGCTAAATTGAATTTGCCAAAGTTAAAATCCGAGCTTTACTCGGAGAGCATTGGCGCACAGCCACACAAGAGCGCGTACACACACACACACAGGCATAAGCTTAGACACAATCGAGAGCCTTTTTGCAAAATGCATAATCCAACGACTATCTGTCAGTTCAAAGGCCGTGCGGAATCAGTCTAGAGAAGAGCTTCATAAGCGCTCGCTCGTACGAAATGTATGTGCATACATTTCAATCTCAATCCATTTTGGTAAAAATATATATAGTATATATGTGTGTGTATGTGTGTATACATAAACTTTGAGCATCTTTTAACGATCAGCGCTCGTGTGTGTACATAAGATGAACTTTTCAACGCTATCCTTTTTTTCTCCCTCTCGTACGATCTGAAAAAGAAAATTTCCATGCCGTCAAAGTCTATTCCCCTGTTTGGCAGAAAATTTTCATCCGAGTATATCTTACGACGCGTTAAAATTGGACTAAATGTATATATTTAGAAGAAGAAAAAAATCTTACAGCGAAACGGTCTTTTATACACAATTTTAAGCATAATTTTAGCGCAAACACGAATTACGAGCTCATTCGCATTAATTTTATCTAATCTGTTCTAGCGTGCTGCTATAATGAATCCCAGTTGTTTGGATGTTCGAATTAATTTGGCTTCCGCGCGAGATGGAAAGGAGGAGAACGTTTACAGACACAATACCCAATGATATAATCTACCGTTAGTGATGTAATTAGTTTTACATATACTTTTCACCCTCGTTGTCTTGAAGCACCATTCGGAGCAGAATTTTTTTTTTTCATCTAAAGAGGAACATCACAACTCACGTTGTTTCCAATTTGAAATCTACGGACTCGAATTAAGTTTAATTATAGATTGACCGTCATCGATGTGAAGACTTTTAAACCTGACGAATGCTTGCGGGATATTTTTTTTATTATTCGTGTAAAAATATTTAGGATATTAAGTGGATGAATATAATAATCAAAGCTGTAATTTAAGGCTTACAATTAATATACTCTATCGTTGATATATATGCATATAAAAAAAGAAGGTGTACCGCAGAGAATTTTGCGTGATTATTTAATAAAGTGATAGTTTTTAAGAGTAAATGTCGTAATTTACGTTATAAAAGTTAATCTAAGTCATGAGATGTTAAATAAGTATATTGTAGATGTAACTGTTTGAACATTTTTTATCAAAAATAAAATTATGTATATACAAACTAAATTTCTTGACTAAAATTATTTTAATTCAAATTCAATTTTGAAAAGACAATATTACATATCGAGACCCAGGTATAATAACAGCTTTTAGCTATAAATGATCTTATTTGTCGATCGGACGTGGATCGGAGTACCTGGTAAGTAGTTGCGCTATACATTTTTATTATGACAATATTTAAAATTAGAATGCAAGTTTCAAACGCTCGTACGAATAAAGTTTTAATTGAGTTGGTAGCGCATTGTGAATAACACAAAGCTATAAAAATATTATTGCTTTTTTAATCAATGCATTGTTTAACTTTGATAAAAGAAAATGAAAATTCAACGAATCTCTTTAGAACTGGCGAGCGAAGGTTTCTATTTTGTTAAGATTTTTTTTTTAATAACGCCAGACATAAGAATAAAGGATAAAAAAATCTTTAGTCTTTATTTTCTCCGTGCCAGGTTTATATTGCTTTCCAGTTTTCCAAGGTGTTTTACTTATTAAAAATCCGTTATTCATTGTCCTTTTTAATATCTTTTAAGAAAGCTTGTAAAAAACTGTTGACAATATTATGGGGTGATTCATGCCGATCCTCGCAAGCCAAATCGTGATAACGTTATAATAGTACGCGCTTTTATTCGCTTCAACGGGTCTACAATAAACACATCCAAGTTACCAATTTACTGCTAACAAACGGTTTTGTATCGATACAAATTTTCAATAATTAAATGGTATCGAAAAAAAAACGAAAACTGCCTACTCGTTAAAAATTCACTCTTTGAAAAAGAAAATTCACTCGTCGATTTCGTCCCCTAAAATCAAAAGAAATTCAACTCTTCCATTTATTATAGCGTGGGGTAAGCTATTCCCCCCTCCTCCCTGCCTCCCCGGGAAGATTTAAATTTTCCTCTCGGCGCCGAAACCAAAAAAAGAGGGCGCTGCCTAAATACTGGCCTCGAAAATTGTAGGTTAGGCTGGGAATACTCACACTACAGTTTTAATTTTCCAGTTCCTCTCTAGTTGCTGCAGTAGCCGGACGCGGCTGTGTACGCACTCGTGCAAAGTGGATCTTACCCCACGCTACCCGGTTACCGCACGAATCGGCTGCACATTGCTGTAACGTCAGTCGGGTGAGTGTTTTTTCCCCGTTTCGTTTTGCATTTCGTTGTTGGATTTGCATGAATAAACGCTAGCGATTGTTCCTTTTTTTATTATTATTATTTTTTAATTGACGATTTATTTTTTTGTTTATTATAATTTTCACGCGAAAAATTGTATGGGAAAGAGCCGTGCTTTGCTTACTTGGAAGGAAGCCCTTTGAATGGAATAATAACTTTTCTTTTTTGTAGCGCATTAAAAATGCGCCGTGTAAACAATCGAAAGATACTATTATTTAAAAACGTACGTATAGGATATAGACGCGCGTGTCGCGAAGAAGTAGTCTGTCGAGCGTCGAACGAGTGAACCGAGCCAACTAAGTTGATCGTTATTATCCACTACTGTGCATTATTAATTTGTTGTTTACTTTTCTAATTGTTGAACTTTTCAGCGTAAAGCAAATATGTATTACAATGACAAAGACAACAAGACGAACATCAACAAGATCAACGAGAATGGATACAACCTGCTGCACATGGCCGTGATCAACAACAACACGGAGCTATTGAAATTTTTGATAAACAAAGGGGCGATAATCGACAAAAAAACCAAGGGCAGCGGCACGTCGCTTGACATAGCGGTGAAATTGCGCCAGGAGGAGGTGATAAAGCTGCTCTACGAAAACGACGCGAACGTCAACGAGACGAGCATCAACATGTGGACGCCGCTTCACCTCGCCGTAATAATGTGTCATCTGGACCAAAGGTCGGTACACGGAGAGTCATATATACAAGAGAGGCTCTATCGGAAAATGCTACATCGAGCGAGCTTTGTATTTTCAGCGTTACAGATGCCGATCCGGAGGAGCCGGCAACGGTGAAGCTGTCGAAGATCGACAAGCTGCTGGTGCTGCTGCAGAACAATTTCGGCTGCAACGGGCAGCGCATGCCGTTGAGCAAGCCCCTCTGCCCGTCCGAGAACACCAAGATCACGAGTTTGCTGCTCGAGTACGAGGCCGACCCGAACGCCAAGGACAAGAACAGCATGAGCCCGCTGCACTGGGCGATTAGATTGGGGCTCGAGCGAACGATCGAGCTGCTGCTGAAAAGCGGAGCGAACGTCAACGAGATCGGCAAGAACGGCTATCCGCCGCTGCACGAGGTCGTCCTCGACAACGACAAGGACATGATGAGCCTGCTGCTGGAGCTCGGGGCCGACGCGAACGCGAAGGATCTCTTCGGCAACACCCCCCTCTACTACGCGCTCAAGCTCGAGCTCGGCTGGATCGTCGAGCTGCTGCTGAAGAAAGGGGCGCTGGTCAACGAGCCGGTGATAAGGGGCTGCCCGCCGCTCGAGTACGCGATTAAAGCGAACAACGCCGAGCTGGTCGAGCTGCTGCTCCGCTACGGGGCGAGCGCGGAGGAGAAGGCGAGCAACGAGGAGAGCCTGCTGCAGTACGCGAGCTTCCGGGCGAGCGCCGAGGTCGTCGAGCTGCTGCTCAAGAAGGCCGGCCGGCCCAACGAGATCGGCAAGTACGGCCTGACTCCGCTGCACATGGCCGTCAACAGGGGCAACGCCCGGGTCGTCGAGCTGCTGATAAGCCACGGGGCCGACGTCAACGGCAAGGCCGACAACGGCGAGAGCCCGCTCCAGCGAGCGGTCTTCTGGCCGAGGCCGCGCCTCGTCGAGCTGCTGCTCAGGAAGGGCGCGAGGGTCAACGAGCAGGACGCCAACGGCTGCACGGCACTGCACAAGGCCGTCGAGAGCGGCAAGACGGAGATGGCGATGCTGCTGCTCGAGTACGGGGCGGACGTGAACGCCCAGGACAAGGAGGGCACGTCGCCGTTCAGCTTCGCTACGGATAGGGAGGAGCCCCTGCCGCTGCAGCATCTCCTCACCAAGCACCTCGCCACCCTCGATCCCGACGAGCTCTGCGCCAAGAATCGACGGATACTCAAGTACAACGGCCTGCTGCGCTCGTTTTACAACGACTGCCTGCAGGAGGTACGGAGAATGAGGAACTCCAGGCTGCACTGCACGACGAGCGTTTATAACGCCCTGGTCGAGCGAGGCTGCTACCTCGGCAACGGGCTCGAGCTGCTGAAGGAGATCATCTGCCGGAATAGCTTTCCCATCTACCACGATCGGCTGACGGAGGCTTATGACAGATGCTGCAGGTACAGCCGGCTGTTCGACGCAGCGGAGACTAAGCTCGCTTTTCTCTGGGATCGTTATCATCTGTCCAAAGAGATAGTACACATGATACTGCAGCATCTTAGTATCGATGATTTGGAGGTGATAGTGGAAGCTGGAGAAAGTGGAAGCGTCGATTCGACGACTTGACGAACCAATTGGTATACTAGATTGTAAGATTGAAACTTGTCAAAGCGCGTGATGCGAATAATTGTGATAAATAGACGATTTTTTTTAGATGTAGGAAAAGTTTAGAGATTTTAAGAATGATTAGCGCAAGCTTGGAGTTTTTATAAATTTTTACTGATTGTAGTTTAAGAGAGATATATTTTATTGTACAAAAATAAATTGCGACGATGTGAACAGTTATTTGCACCTGATTTTGTGCGGAGATCCTGTAAACGAAACAATAGTAAAAATGTTAAAATTTATAAACTGTTAGATCGATTCCCCAGGGAACGTGAAGAATTTGCTCAATAAAAAAGGAATGACCAAAGAATAAAATTTATAGATTTTTTTTCCAGATTTTTAATTCAATTTCTATATTTTTTATTTACAATATACATTTGAAATATTGTTATTTTTTTTGTTGTTGCGATTTTTGTTTATTTCGTAAGACACGAAAAATAAAGGTAAAGGGAAAGTTGTAATATTTTCAATAATCCAAAGTTTTCATAGCATAATAACTTGGCAGAATCCACCAGACATGTATATTTTTATCTTCGTTCATCATCAATTAGCAAAATCTTGATTTTGAATAATAAACTACAAAATATAAAATAATCTTACACGATATTGTTTCAGATTTTTATCTGTAGTTACAAACATTAGTGTAGCATGTATAGCTTTTTTTTCATATGTAATAATACATACATAATTAATATAATAGTAGATCTACGCACGCTAAAGTGGCGTATACTTCAAAGGAATAGGTTTCCGCGCTTTATTAGTAAACAAAAATTAAGCAACGAATGCAATATAATAATACGGACTTTGCAATATTAATAATGATTATATAAAAAATTTAGTTTGTTCAATAATCGATTATTAAGCAATTTGAAATTGAATTTTATGCACGCCTCTAAGTTTAATTAGCGTTATTTTGCATTTTGCCTAGAGTGGGAAGCAACAGAAAAAGAGATGTTTACTTTTATTTTTTTTTTATCTCCTTCAACGTTATTATTTATCGTAATTTTCTCATCATAAAATTTCTGAATATTTCGTATAATTTAACAACATTTTTGTTTTCTAAATTCTCTCTTATAATTTAGGACCATGAAAAAGTAAAAATTCATTAAAAAGCACATCTACGAAGCCTGCTGTCGCCCACTTTAAAACGTTATAAAACACTAAGTGCTGAGTAACAAAGCTCTTTCTTAACGTGAATTAATTCTTCACTATTAATATATAAAGAGTGTTTTGTACAAATAAAAAAAAATATATGGAAAAAAAATTTTGTGATTGTTATCACGAACCGCCTGTCACGAATTTATTTACATTTCTCATCGCCCGCACGTCCAATAAAAAAATCAAATTTACTATAACATAATAAGGGTGTTTCAACAATATTTTTCTTTAAAAAAAAAAGAAAGTATTGTCCTTACTTCAATATAATCATGATAAAAAAATTTTTAGCTTTCAATCAATTGTTTAGCTTTCCATCGTACATGCTTTTAAAATTTGTAAAAGCCATAAGTTACCTATTTTTTCGTTTTTTTTTCTTTAAGTTATCCGTTATTTCGTAAGTTGCAAAGTAGTTATGTTTGTTGCCACGGCATAATATAAGTCCATTGGTAACGGTGTTATAATAAAAAGGAGTAAATTTTCTTTTACAAAACATACAAGAACGGCCCTCCTTTATAACTACTCGTTTTAGGCAGCTGCTTCTTCGATCACAGCACTTTCTTTAATATTACAGTCCGTGTCGGTCTTCTCACTAGCCAGCTCAACTGTTTTTACTGAGATTTCGCTTATTTTGTCCTCGACGACCGCAATGTTTCCCTCGATGATAGAGCTAGGCGCCAAAATGTCGGTTTTACCTTCTACATTCGATTTCTCTGGCAGCGTCTTCTCTTCGATGCTTGGAACGACGTCGGGAATGACGATTTCGGTCTTTGCCGACACTTCCTTATTTTCCACATTCATTTCGGCAACTAGTGGCTTTGACAACTTTTCCTCAATCACAATCAGTGATTTTTCATTAGCGGTTAAATTTTCTGTCTTTTCTTCTAAGCTAGGCTTTAAACACTGTTCGTTGATCTTTGCTGGTTCAGTTTTAACTGTAAGCTGATCTTGATCTTTTGTTTCGTCGGTTGTCTCACGTAACACTTGATTACTACCATTATCACTTTCTTGTTTCGTATTCTGTTCTTTCAATTTCTCTTCTAATTGTTCTTTCAGTTGTGCCTCCTTCAACTGTTGTTCTTTCAGTTGTGCCTCTTTCAACTGCTGCTCTTTTAGCTGTGCCTCTTTCAACTGCTGCTCTTTCAGCTGTGCCTCTTTCAATTTCTGTTCTTTTAGTTGTGCCTCCTTCAACTGCTGTTCTTTCAGTTGTGCCTCCTTCAACTGTTGTTCTTTCAGTTGGGCCTCTTTCAACTGTTGTTCTTTCAGTTGTGCCTCCTTCAACTGTTGTTCTTTCAGTTGTGCCTCCTTTAACTGCTGTTCTTTTAATTGATCCTCTTTCAGCTGCTGTTCTTTTAACTGTTGCTCTTTTAATTGCTGCTCTTTTAACTGCTGTTCTATTAATTGTTGATCCTTAACCTGTTGTTCCTTAGTTTGCTCTTCTTTCAACTGTTGCTCTTTCAACTCTTGTTCTTTCATCTGTTGCTCTTTTAATTTTTGTTCCTTCAGCTGTTGTTCTTTTAACTGCTGATCTTTCAATTGTTGTTCTTTCAACAACTGTTCTTTCATTTGTTGCTCTTTTAATTGCTGTTCTTTTATTTGTTGTTCCTTCAGCAATTGCTCCTTCATTTGTTCCTTTAATTGCAGCTCTTTAAACTGCTGCTCTTTTAACTGTTGTTCTCTAAGCTGCTGTTCTTTCATTTGCATTTCCTTTTGCTGTTGTAGCAGCAGCTCCTGTTGCTGTTCTTGAATGAGTTGCTGTTGGTGCTGCTGGAGTTGTTGTTGAACCAACTGTTCTTGCTGTTGTTGCTGCTGAGCCATTTGCTGTTGTTCCAACTCGGGCGTTTGAGGCATGTGAACACCTCGGGCACCTCCTCCACGTGGTCGAACAACCTGATTTTGTTGGGGATTGTCAGGTGGTGGAAGAATCGGTATCGCAGCTTTTGGTCGCCTTACAGGCACTGGCTGTTGTTGTTGTTGCTGTTGTTGCTGTGCCGGACTGTAATATGTGCAGCCTTGCGGCTGGTAAAGCCCAACATCCTGCGGTGGTGGTCCCGGCTACAAAACAATTAAATTTTAATCAGGTACATGTTAAATACTATAAAACTGTTAATTTGAAAACTAGAAAATTTGCTACTACTCACAGGCACGGCAGCGGGATTGTAACCCTGGTAGTTAGGCTGAAAAATGGGTCCATTCGGTCCGGGCACGTAGTTGATGATACCAGGCGGTGCCTGTTGGGTGGGAAGGAATTGAGGTGGCGGAACAAGGAAAGGCGGAGGTGGCGGTGGTGCGTAACTAGCCGGTTGACCAGCCGGCGGTCCCATCGGCATTACTGGTTGTCCAGTCATAGGTGGTGGAGGTGGTCCACCTGGTCCAGGAGGTGGTGGCTCATACGGTCCTGGTGGCGGTGGTGGATACCCTGAAGAAGACAAAAAAATTCAAAATTTTAATCAAAAGGCTATTTAAATTAGATTTTTACGAAAACGTGCATTTATAGATGATGGGAACAGAAACGCAACACACTTAATGCGACAATGTCGTGGAGGATGCGGCACGTTTGGGTGCAAGCACAAGCGAATATGCAAAATGCATATTTAATGTTGAAAGTTGGAAGATTTGATGGATTTTCAATCTTGATGACTTGATGAATTATGTGTCGAAAGTTTGATTCAAACTTTTTTTTTCACTTGCTTACAAATATTTGGAAATCACTTATTGGGGAAATGATTCTCATTTCTCCATTATTTAATTTCATAAATTTGATTGAATGAAATGTTTTTGACAGCACATTTTTCCCAAAATACATGCAAGAAACACTGGACAACACGAATTTCAGCGTCATACTATTCCTTACCTTGAGATTCTAAAACTGCTCTTGAACTTCCAGCTAAAAGGTCATTCAAATGATACATAAGTATTTATTTTGATTTCTATGAAAACCTTTAATTGAGTATTATTTTTATCTATCACTCTTAAGAGTTGATAAAGAATAAGGAAGGACCAAAATATTTAGTAATCCTTCAAACATTAAAAGTAAAAGATACAAAAATTGTATCGGGATAGTATATAATAAAGGCTCTTTTGAGCAAATCTTGAAGAGTAATAGGAACCAAGTACTAATCTTTCCTCTCTTCTAATAACTTTGGCCACTAAAATACTTTTTGCAATTTTGTGTGCAATTTTAAAACAATTTTTTGTGTGTATTATATATCAAATGTGTAGTTGTAGAATTGTTTGCAAGAAATTAAAAATAATATAGATATGATGTAATATTCAAATTTACCTTGAGGTGGCGGATAGTATGTGTGCTGAGGCGGAGCAGTATGTGGTGGCTGGTAATTTTGCGGAGCTGGATTTGGTGGCCCCTCGGCTATCGGCGGTCTCTGACGCAAGCTCGAGTATCGCTTGGGTCTGTTCGTTGCAAGATCTTGCTGTTGTTGCTGCTGCTGAGGTGGTGGAGGCTGTTGTGGCGGTTGCTGCTGCTGTGGAGGCGGCGGCTGCTGCTGTGGCTGTGGTGGAGGTGGATGATTTGTTTGCATACGTGGAGGAACTACAGTCGAGTGCTGTTGACTAGATGGTTGATTGTAAAAATGTTCTGAAAATAAGAAAAATTCGAAAGTTAAATCTTCTGTTCAAATCTAAAATTTGCATTTTTTTCATTTGTAACTTACTGTTTTGTCTAGCAGCATGATGGTATGACGGTCCTTCCGAAGACACGTTCATATGCTTCATTTCGTTTATGACTTGCTCATGTTCTAAATTACTTCTTCGATTATCGATCGGCAAAGGTCCAGGACCACGGCTTTTCGGCTTTGATTCGATGATTCTACTACCAACAACGTTATTGTTTGTATTGGCCTTGATACCACGACCACGACTTTTACTAGCTATAAGGCTCACGGATTCTTGAACTTGTGGTGACTTTTTAATTTCTCTTGGCATTGTTTTCACAATTACGATTTTTTCGGGATCGACAGAAGCAGCACTAGATTCGTTTGAATTTGCGTTCTGGTTGTAGGGTATATTCTTGGGTTCTTTTTTCCACACCGTGTTAATTCGTTCGTTTGGAGCTTTATTTTCATTTCTGGAAATAATAATAAAAACGTTTAACTTATGTTATGTATATAAACTAAAAGAATTTTTGTGGATTACTACTTACGCTTGACTATTAGTAAATTGTTTAGTCTTTGTTTTCTGTATTTCAGTCTGTTGTAGTGCAGGGAAATTCTGAGCTTTATTTATCTGTGGTTTAGTTTTATTGCTATACCATGCAGATGTGATAACTGGCTGTTCTTCTTTTTTGATAGAAGCATCTGCATCATTAGGAGTTAATGATGGGAATTCTTCACCCGTACGATTAGTCTTTTTAAAGCTAGGTTTATGAGGAGGCACAGTACCAGTAACTTTTCCATAAGCATTCTCATCTTCCCAATTGCGAGTATATTTGTTTGGACCACGTCTATAAAAAATAACAGTGTCAGTAATATAAAATAATTTTAAGGATTAAAAAAAAAATAAAATTTTATTTAAATATGTGAACAGTTTACCCATATCTTCGTCTCCTTCGAGCACGAGGAGGACCCTCTTCATTTCTAATATCATATCCATAAACAGCTATCAACTCAGCATGACTTTTTGGAGCTTGCTCATCGTCATTGTATCTGTCATGATCCCATCTATCTTCTTTGTCTTTCCAAACTTTTTTCTCTTTAGCATCTCTTTCTGCTTGTGTTTCTACTGGTTCCTCATTTACCTCATCAGCTGTTCTGTCATCATGCTCATAAAATGTACCCCTTTTGGGAATGTACTGTGGATTCCTGCGGTCCTCATCATCATCCAATTTCTTTTGAGGCTTTTCTTCCTCTCCATCACCACTTTCTCTTTGAGCCTTATCTTGGGAATCAGCGTCTGATTCACTGCCTGCTGTATCACATTCAGAGTCATGGTGATCGTCAGTGTGTTCGCTGCTCTGTAAACAATAAAATAAAAACATTAATTTCTTGGAAGCAATAAACTTCTATGATTAACAAAGTTTGAAGTTCTTTTCTTCTGTCTATACATGAAATGTGGCAAAGTTAAATAATATTGTGAAATTTTCATTGAGCTTATTAATAACACAAGATAATTTATTTACAATTATCAAATAGCAAAAATTTACTTAATACTCTAGTAGCTCAGATTTTTTGCTGCTGATTAGACATGCAGAGGAATAAAAAAAACAGCAGCTGTTGCAACAATAAAACAGATCAGGATAAAAAATGAGAGTAAGCCAGAGTGCCCAGTGTGCACAATCAGCTAACAGTTAAAGAATGTAAATTCATCGGTGCAAAGTGGAACAGGTCAGAGCGGTTTCGGGGTCAGAGAGCCGACAACTCCGACTCTCTTCCTTGCCGCGGGCATTTAAAGCAACAAACCGGAGAGCGCCTCAACGCTCAAGTGAAAGCCGAAAATCCGGAGCACGGCCGGTTTCGCGTTTATCCCCTTTTTATTTATTTACATTACTTTAGCCCACTGTGCGTTGAGCGCAATGCTCGAGAGGCGCAGGAAGAGCACCTCGCGCACGACCTAAACTCATAAGGCCCTTGATGATAGCGTTCAAGCCAAGATTGGTCTCTCCCGTGATGCGCACAAAATAAGTTCGGCGGAGAAGAGACGCCGCCAGGGCGTGTGTAATAATGTAGAGCAAAGTGATATGCCCAAGCTTGGCAGCGGGCAAGCAATGTCAGCTCTCGTCGGATATACAAGAGAGAGAGAGAGAGAGAGAGCGACCATCGAAAGGTTTCAGCAGGGCGCCGCCGGAGAGAGAGCAAAGAAAATAAACATCGATAAAAGCCTGCATGCGCTTCGGAAATCGCCGGAGAAGACGCAAGTCGGCCTCGACAGTGATAGAGTTGTACTCTCTCCCTCTCTCTCTTTCTCGGTGCGGGTATAAAGCGTCGGTGCGCGGGGGGAGGGGCGGGGGTGGCTCCGAAGAGAAACAACACGCGTTATTCCAGAGTCCCGGTTTGGTGATAATGCCCAAAGGGTGTTGCTCTCACCTGCGTCTCCTTCGTAGCGTTGAGCTCGTCGTAAGAGTCGGAAAGGTCGTCCGAGCCGCCGGACTGCCTTCTGCGTCGGCGATGGGTCGACATGTTCTTGCTGAGAGGGTTCGAGCCACGCGGACGAGACTGCTCCCGGCACTAGAGAGAGGCGGCGAGGACGCGGACGATGACGGGATGCTTGGCCTTATCGGCTCCCTCCCCTCTCTCTCTAACACACTCGGCTGGACAGGGGCGGCTTTGGCGCTCTGGATAACCGCGTATAGTATTGCGCGCGCGGCCTGCAGCGGTGCGATTCTTGGCGGCGGGTCCCCCCCGAGGAGAGCGAGAGAGTGAGAACCTCTCGTTGTCGTCCCCCCCGCGATCACTCTAAATGCGCTACTGCGGCGCTCCCCCTGATGAAGCTGTGTATATATAAGCAGCGTCCGTGTGATCTCTCCAACACACAAACACAACACTAGACTCTCTCTTCTCTCTCTCACTCTCACGGACGTTTCTCTCTCGGTGTGGGTGACGGAGTATATAATCGGCGATATCGCTGTCTCCGGCTGATAAGTCTTCCGAGATGCACGATGTTTACGACTCGCACGCTCAGTTCCTCCTAAGCCGAGGATCACGTTACGTTGACATTGCCGTGCGGTGTCCTGATGCTGCCCGCACTACTCTCCTACTCGAGACTTCGGCGTTTTGAGGTTAACTATCGTATATGAGACTCCGTCGGGGAGGTTAGGCAGCTTACGCTTCTTTTGAAAGAGGAGGGGGAAGGGGAGGGGGCGAAGAGGCGTGGGAAGATTGCGCGCGCAGGTTTTAAACTTAACTTTTATAGCGTGTGCGGCCTTCGTTGTGGGATTTATTTATTTAAGCTTGCCAAACGCACGAACAAAAAGCATTTATTTTATTTATTAAATACGTCAAAGAATTTCTGGCGTTGGAATGCGAGAGAATAAAATTGACAAATCGACAGGGGGTAGCGGGCGGGTGCAGTGCGATTCTTTCCTTTCAACACTTTGGCCTTCGCTCAAACTTTAATAAACCATGCGTATACTACACCCATAGGTGGAAATTTTGCTTATTCTATAAAAAAAATACAAAATTTGAAAAACACTAACATTACAAGATAGATCGTCAAAAATCGCTAAATTTTTACGAAACAACTAAAAAATGTTGTCGAGTACATTAGTTGGATGGAACCGCCGAACAACAACGCCGCCACTGGCAACATAGCACGTGTGCAGCAGCCGGTGCGCGTGTGTGTGCGTGTCAAACTTGCGCGCACCTCCATTGCCATCGTTTTTACGCTTGGAAATCCAGCGTAGTCTGGACACGTCAAGCTTCTGTTTATCAAGAAGAAGACGTAGAACGCGACGTGGCGAGCTGCTGCTGCTGCTACAACCGCTGCATCGCGTTGCCTCTATCAGCGGCGCCTACGAGAAGATTATGCGAGAGGAAGAGCATCGGGGATAAATAAAGGCTGCAGGAGGGCAATCTCGAGAAACCTCGGCGATGGCGCGGCTTAGTGTCGTCTGCCTACTGCTCGGCAGTGCGATTGCACTTGGTCAGGGCTTCGACTTCAAGGCCTTCGATGACAATATACTCTTCCGCATCGGCTGGCCGGGCCAAGGCGCCAGCGACCTGCTCGTAAGTTGCCGCGAGAAATCATCTTGCGCCTGGGCGTTTTTATGAGCCTTGAGGTTATCTCGGCGCTTTGACCCTTTATTTATTTTTGACTAGCCGGCCGTGTGCGTTATGCTGATGACGACGCTTGTATTTTTGACGGCTATCAGTAACTGATGATGCGAGAATTTTATTTTTCTTTTTATTCATACGTTTTGTTGCCATGCGAGATTCGTATATTTTTTGCACTCATTTAGAGAGATGAAAAAAAATCTCATGATTCTTCTTATGTTATTAGAAAATAAATACTTATATGATTTTTAATTTTTATCATTTAAGGAGCCACCGCCTAATACGGAACTGTATACAATCACTTCGCCCAACAAGGAACAGTATCAATGTATAATTCCTGACATAGCTGATAAAGAAGTTATACAAGAAGGAGCCGATGTGGAAAAAAATCCAATAGATGTATTGAGTCCAATGTTTGAACCAAATTCTTGCTCTTTCAGGGTATTTCAAAATACAATTTTTAAATTGAAATTTGATATGTTAGTTATTTTATAATAATTATTTAATTTGCTTATTGCAGCTAGAATCATATTGGACTTATGAATTGTGTCATGGAAGATATGTCTTACAGTATCATGAAGAAAGAGATGGTAAGAAGTCTCAAATTCAGAAGTATGAACTTGGAACATTTGATCCACATCAGTTGAAAGTATTATCCGCAAAGTATGATGAACTATTAAAAAATCCAAACAGAAAATCAGAAATTCCAGTGAAGAAAATTGATGGTGTCAATATGCCCTATGTGGAAATTGAAATGACAGGCGGCACAATTTGTGACATAAATAATAAGCCAAGATCTGTGAAAGTATTTTATGTTTGCCATCAGCATGATAAACATGAAATTTATTCAATTAAAGAGGTTGCTTCTTGTGAATATGAAGCAATTGTTAAAACACCATGGCTTTGTGAACATCCGGATTACAGGCTACAAGACACTGAAGAAAACAAGATCATTTGTAGACCTCTTGGTAATGCACCAAGAAAACCAAGATCGCTCATGGCACTAGAAGCAGAACGAATGAAAATGAGATATCAAAAAGTCTCGGTAACTTGTTGACAATATGTTTTTATTTTATAAAATATATTTTTATTTTTATTTTTCAGTTTTGAAGATCATATTTGCCAGTATGTCCTAGATTATTTGAGTAATTTAGTATTTTTTTAACTTTTTTTTTTATTGTGAATTGCTTGTTAGTACTTTTTTGTTTGTACTTACACTAATCTAACTGATTTTTAAGACATATATTTAAAAAATTTAAGTTTTTTTTTATTTTCTTAATTTAGTAAAAATTATGCAAGAATGTGTGTTGATTATCTTTCCTCAGGAGTCAAAACAACAAAACGTTTTAGCCATCTTGCGTGTTGATACGGATGGTCAGGTTAGAGCATTTTTGCATTTTTAATTGAGGTTAATTGCTTATCTCTGTCTTAATTAAAAATACTAATTAATGTTTTACATGAAAATTACTAACAAAAACTACTAATCATGCTTCTGCAGTAATCAATATTTGAATTTCTTAATAATCTTTTGTACTGCTGTACTTATCTATTATCCTACAATAACATTTATTTATAGCTGGATATCTTTTAACTTATACCATGTTTCTTTCATAATTAAATATATAAATTAAAATAGCATATAATTGCTAGTATCTCTAAAAAGTTATGCTACATTAGTTTTTATTATTTTAGGATGGTCACTCTCAATTAAGGGTAGAAATACATCCTCTGGATTCAAGTGGCAAACATTTTTCTCTTGACAACACTTTGAATTATGCCAATCAAGGAAACCATGTACTCAGGAGTAACACCATTGAAGATTTTTTGAATGGCGAAAATTGTTTACATGGGGTGTGTATTAACGTTTTTGCTAATTCATAAATAAATAATTACTTTATGAACTTTAAATATCATAGGGTACTGGATGGTGGAAGTTTCAATTTTGTTACGGACGTTCAGTAACTCAATATCACTTGGAAACAGATGGAACTAAAACAGTTATTGAACTGGGTAAATTTGATATTCAAAAACATAAAGAATGGATCGATAAATATCCAGAAAATAAGCCAAAATCAATGGCAAAAAAAGTA
The DNA here is from genome assembly GCA_030522585.1 of Anagyrus pseudococci. Taxonomy (NCBI): domain Eukaryota; kingdom Metazoa; phylum Arthropoda; class Insecta; order Hymenoptera; family Encyrtidae; genus Anagyrus; species Anagyrus pseudococci. The sequence continues at coordinate 15,598 of JAPYYQ010001105.1, read as the reverse complement.
AAAGTATCACATTTGTACAGTAATGGCTATATGTGCTACGAAATTGATAAGCCTCGTCAAACAGAGGTGAAATAATTTTTTATTTTTTTATGCAATAAAAAAAACTAAAATAAGTTTTAAAAATCGATGTAATTAATGGATTATATTTTATTTTTTGTACAGGTAATATTAAAATGTGTTCAAAAGCACATTGGAAGTCCAAATAGCGTCGCAATGTATTTAAAAGAACACAAGACTTGTGAATATGAATTAGTCGTTGAGTCACGACTATTCTGTGACATTTTAGAGTATGCAGACGATACGTATGGCATTATCGATGTTGAAAAAATGATTGGTAATTTAGATAAAATAACATCAAACTTGCGTGGAAAAACCAACGACGAAATGGTGGCTAATAAGGACGAGCTGTAACGTTCTTCTTCTATATCGAGAAAGGCAAAGTCGTTTGAATAACATTGAACATTTTTACGCAAAAAAACATGGCATTTAAAACGTTCACATAACGATTTAACGAGCCTGTTGTACATAATACATTAGTTTTTCATGTGATAAAAACGTGTGCATTGAGTTGTTCTAAATATAAGGTGTGCAAGTTTTACATGTTCGTTTTCTAGAGAGTATGCGTAAAGAGAAGTAAAACCCAACTAAAATAAATGAAATATTGTTACAAGAGAATTATAAAATTATTCAAGTTAAGCAATTAATAAAAATAAAACGCACCAGCAAATGGAATTTGTAAAAATTAATCAATCTATATTTTCCACATTTTCGACGCTACACAACTTATAAACAAGATTCGAATTACAGATCAGCCTCTAAAGCAAGATTCATTTTGTTATAGTTACTACATTCATAATACAGATAGGTGAGCAGCTGGAGAGTTAGCCGGGTGAGCGCAATGTAAAACACGACGAACGACGAGAAGACATCGCGCGCGCGCAAAGCTTGATCGGTAGGTAGTACAGCGGGCGTCCGGGGCTATCCGATGTCGATGCCCAGGCCGACACTGACGTTCTGCTTGTTGAAATCGAGAATGCCGCTGAGCAAGAGCGACGCCTCGGGTATGGGATAGAGCTTCTTCTCGAGGACGGAGCCGACCCTCCAGCTGGTGTCGACGAAGCCGCGGACGACGAGATCGGCGAGGCAGGCGTCGACCCTGTAGACGAGCCGCGCGTCCGACTCGCGCGTCGCGAAATTCGAGCGCATCTCGACGCCCATCTGCAGCTGATGGCTCTGGCGCTGGTGGTAGCAGAGCCTCAGGCCTGCCTGGCCGAGGCTCGCGGAGAGGGTGCGATAGCCGGTGCTGTAGCGCAGGGCCCCGGCGAGGCTGGCCTCCGGGCCGCCCCTCTCGCTCCTGCAGGCGAGCTCGAGGCCGAGGGCCAGCCGCGGGCTGAGGGCCTGGAGGTAGCGCAGCAGGAAGACGCCCCGCTGCTTCAGTATCCGCGGCTCCGCGAGGGCCGCGCTCACGGTGAAGTCGTCCGAGCGGTACTCGAGGCTCGCGCGCAGCTCCTCGTAGCGCGAGGCCCGGACGAGAGTCGAGAGCCGGAGCCGGGTGCGGCAGCCGAAGCTGTGGGCGAAGCTCGCCGAGAGCTCGCCGTTCGTACGCATCGCGCCCTCGAGCTGGGGGTAGCGCTCGCGCGGCCCGACGCGCTTGGGGCCGCGGTAGGCCGCGGCGAACCGGTAGCCCGGCTGCCCGTCGATCGGCTTTATCAGCTCGCCCATCCACGGGCTCCTCGGGCACATGGCCAGGATGTGCGAGACCCGGAAGTGCTTGCTCAGCTGGCGCTGGCGTACAAGGCGCGCCCCCTCGAAGTGCTGGGGCACGAGGGCGTCGAACCGGCCGTGGATGTCCTCGAAGCAGCCGGGGTTGCCCGGGCGGTAGCCCTGGGGACAGGGCACGCAGCCGGCCGGGTAGTCGCGGTACTCGCTCGCCGACACTTTGTTCAGCCGCGACAGCGATGAGCCCATCGTTGACGGTCAATCGGTAATCCTCGGCTGCATCTTCTTCCTCCGCCCACCTCGATATTTTCGTTCTTGCTCCTAATGTCCACGGGGCCTCAACGATTTAACCGTTCGCGCGACTTCATTTTTTGGGCACTTGTATCGTACAGCTGGACCGAGTGTTCGTTTAGCGCGGCTCGGTAAATTGCGGCCTACGTTTATTTATATCTCTCTCAATTTTTTACGGATCCGACTTGTCTGCTTTGGTTAACAAACGTCATAATTATGCTATTACGTTTGAACTTTGGTGCGAATAAAATTGATGTGTCGTCTATATATTTTTGACTCGGACGTTTTACATTACAGGACGGGAAAAACGTTGCTGTCGTATTTTAATAAGCAGGTTACTCGAAAAAAAACATTTTTTTTAAACTAATGCTAAAGCAGTTGGCATTTCAATGGCTTGTTTATTATTTGCTAAGTAACGAACAATCGTTCGAGCGTTCTTTTTTCAAACGGCTTAAATTAAGTTAAATTTCGATACTTTGCTAAATACGCGAATAATGAATATATATCAAATCAATGATAATATTTACCAATTAATTGTTTAACAAACATAGTTCAACACAAAAATTTAAAAGATATATATGAATAAGCAATGAAAATACGGTAGGTATAAGAGAGCGCAATTCGGACAATTCAAATTTTTCGCGGGCAAAACAGCTCGTAGTACCGCGCCTTCGCCGCTAGGTGTTCGAGCCCAAGCGGCAGTTCTCGCAAGTGACTGGGAGATCTTGGCAGTTAGTATATAAGCCCGAAGGTAAGCATGGATATTCGGAAGTGTGTGCTAGTGATGGCACAGCTGAACATTGATCGCTAACAGTAGATATATGGCAGATCTGCTCAGTGGGTGTTGTCACGTGGTCGCTTCAAGTAGCTTGTGTTCGACTCCCGATGCGCCAGTGCACAAACCGCTGGCTCATGTTCTCGGGCTCTCTGACGGAAGGTTGTGTTAGCCTTGCGTTGACCTATCTGAGCCAGGTGCACGGGGACATGCCGCGGCCCCTGTGCGGCCTGCACGGTCGAGTCTTCACGTCGCTCCTCGAACTACCGCGATTTCCAAATTGGGGGGTAATCGAATAGGTCAGACGAGGTAAATTAGTCGCTTCCATATACAAGGCACTGCAGTTTCGCAGTCTGCCATTTTTTTGACGTTTTCTCCTCTCGAGAGAGATACACAATTGTTTGTTAATTTTTTTTTAAAGTGAATAAATAATTTTTTCTCTTTGTAAACTATGTTAAACAATTAAAAAGTTCAAAGGTTTTAACAATTGATAATACATTGGTAAGACGCTAGGTATTTAAGGCTCAATAAATTTTATTGTACATTTAGTCAACATCAGTTACATATAAATAAACGCCTGTACATAAACAATACGTTATCCAAATTCTTGTTCGTCATCGTACACGTTTCTCGCAATAAAAAGAGTTTGCATGTAATTTACAGGATGTCATTGGTAAACAATCAACTATCAGATAAAATTTGTAATCTACAATAACAACAATTTGTGATTTCAATAAAAAAAACACATTCGATTAATGGCTCTCGTCGTCTTTCGTTCCGCTCTCCGTGTTTATTTCCGAAGCTACTTGATTAAACAAAGACTCCCAGCTCCAAACCTCATCTGTTTCTCGCACTAGGTGCTCCGGATACAAGTTATCCACGAGAACGCTAAGATCCACCCCATCGAAAGTCGAGAACTTTTTGTTCTTTACGAAATCCGTATCGAGCTCCTCGTAAGCTGCAGCTGCTGCTCGATTAGCACCGATACTGCAAAAAAAAAGATGTATTAATGTCTTGTATTTATTCAATTAACTGTAAAACACTTACGATGGAATCTTTGATATGTCGATTGCGTTTGTTTCTTCGATTATTTCATCCAAGTCTGGTATTACAGGGATGTCTACGAAAAAAAATTATTGGTTACAATGCAGTTATACAGTAAGCTTGATTATAAACAATTATTCGAATTTACCATCGTCCCTGACGTTTTTGTTGTTACTTAAAAATCTGTCCCTGCAAGAGAAAACGTAACAGATTTAATAACGACACTAAAATCTACGTAAACAATATAAAATAATTATTGCACTCACTGATCGACCGCCGAAACACCTCGGTGTCTGAAAAATAAAAATTTATTCTCACAGTACGTAAATCCCAACGGTAATTCTCGAAGTTTTACTTGTGCACGCGATAAATAAAAAAATATATATAAACAGAAAAAACGCCTTACTTGGCACTTTTAAGCTCGTCACCCCAGCCGGTCTTGCGACTACGAGGCGGTACGGGCGGCGCAGATCCTTTGGCCGACGGCTTTCTCGACGACGACTCCGGACTGTCAAGTGCCTCGTCCTCGAGCTTATCTTCGTGGCTGATATTGCTGTGGCCGGCTCGTCTTCCCAATTTCGGAATCAGCTAAATGTATTTTTCAAATGTTAGTTAACAATAATGCGATGATTGGTAAACAATTTATAAAAAAAATTGTCAATTTATAGTTATGATCGAGTAAAGGGATAAAAACATATCAATCGGAGAGCTCGCGACGCTGGAAACGGTAGTCTTATACGATTCAACGAAATTGATCAAACATATTTGTAACGAATGGACAGAGGCTCGAGAGTTTGTTGCAACGTAACCAAATTACTTTTTTCAACATGATTAAATACTCCCAACGGCTCGATCGGCTTCGAGTCGAAAACAAACGAGGCTCGTTAAAGAAATTCAAGACTTTTCCAGCCGATAAATCTCGGAAACGCCACTTTTTCCCCGCAGGAAAATCAAACAAACAGAAAGCAAACGAAAACAAGAAAACAAAAACCAATTGACAGAGGCGCATCGCATAAATTCACTCTAGAACTGAATTCCGAAAAGCAACAAAACAAAGGAAAAACAAACAAACTAGCCAAAGTGTCGTCGTTACGAGGCTTAAAATAAAAGAAAAAAAAGGTATACAAACGGTAAAGATCGAAAGATGCAACTCACATGGAAAACCGACGCCCGCACCTTAAAAATCCCACTCTCGTCCTTCGAACTCATAACTCGCGTAACGCGACAGCATCTGGCGATCGGTCCTCGGGCGAAGCGCACCAAGAGCGCACGGATAAAGCACTCGCGAGAAAATGACAAATAAAACTGAAAAGGCCGCGTGCAGGGAGGACGGAGCAAGCAAGAACGCGTCTACCTCATTGACGCGCAGCACCATAGAAACGGAGACGCGATGAGCGAGCTAAAAGCAAGCGCGCAGTAGTAACAGTGGTAGTAGTAGTAGCCTGCCCAGGCGCTGGTGTATACATCCCAGCGATACAGGATGCACCGAGAGTCTCGGTGCAGGCACCGAGTGTGTATACGTACACGAGAGAGAGAGAGAGAGAGAGAGAGAGAGAGAGAGAGAGAGAGAGAGAGAGGGCGTCGGGGGGGAGGGAGGGAAACCTGTTTCTCTCCGGCTCGCGATTCAAAGCGCCCGAGCATAACGGTCTCTGCCCCTTCCATTGCTCTCTCTCTCTCTCTCTCTCTCTCCCTCTAACGCGAATAAGGCCTCTCACCTTGGCCGATGTGACGTCGAGGTCCGGGCCGTCGGCCCAGTCCGCCATGCCCGCGGGGCCCCTGCAGCCTGCGTGTTCGCTGCGCTCGCTCCTCCGTATGACGACGTAGCAGGTGCGAGCGGAAGCCGCGTACACACCTTCCCTGGGCCCCCTCCCCGTTTGTTTGCGACCGGTGCCCATGACGACGACCACCTCGCCCTCCTCCACCTTTTCCACCCTTTTTCTTCGCGCACGTGGGAGCGCACGAGCGTATAGACACACTTTACATACACGCTCTCTCTCTCTCTCTCTCTCTCTCTCTCTCTCTCTCTCTCTCTCTCTTTCTCTCTCTCTCTTTTGAGCTTATGGATGTTCTCATCACATCGGCCTCTGAGAGGGAGAGAATCGCTCTACTATGCTTCCCCCCCTCCCCCCTGGAACCCTTTGCCTCCGAAACTTTGATGACGCCCTCGACTTCCTCTGACTTCTTCTTCTCCCTTCCTTCCTCGCTCTACTCTTCTTGCAGCTCTCTGATTTCTCATTAAGATAAGCCGGCGATATACGCACGCGGCTTAATGGCCCTTTCTCTATCAGCTTTATAACTCTGCTATTGGAGTACTTTGAACGCGAGAGCGCTTGCGTTGATATCGAATAGGCACAAAATCAAAAGGGAAATTTTGGTATAGCGTTCGTTGGCAACAATTCGTCAAACGTGAAACGCTATTTCATTATTAACTCGCATATAGGATACTCGATTGTTTGGCCGTTGTTACACGTTCGTTATCGGATCCAAGCGAAGCGATACGGCTTCGGAATGGTAAATCGGCAAGGTAGAAAAACACGCCGCGAGCAAACATATATATCGGCATATATAGCCGACGGTGTGGGTGTGTATCGCGCGCCTCTTGAGTGGGAGAGCCAAGAGGAATGTCAGGCTCGATAATCGGCTATTAATAGCGTCAAACAGTGTAATGATCCGGACTTGGTTGTCACGGGGCTATTGGCTATTTTTGAATCGAGTCGCGAATGCCGCGTCGAAAAATAGATCACCGCGATTTTTTTTTTGTTTTTTCAATGCGTGCGAGTGTGTTTGTGTTTGCGTATGTCTATATTATGTTTCATCGCGCGTGAAAAAGAGAGAACCGCAGAGAGCAATTGAGTCTGGCTCTGGGGGGGGGGGGGAAGGCCGGGGTTTATGTTTTTTCCACGTAATGCACATAGCGAGAGAAAGGGGGAGAAGATTGACTGGAATTATTCACGCTGGGAAAATTGGCGGGAGGATCGCGCTAGATTGCCAGTGACTTCTCTTTTATTGGCGGGTATAGAGGAGATTCGGTATTTTGATGATTAGGAAATATTTCGCGGAGATTGCTTGCAACGAGCCTCAAAAAATTGTAATTAGGAAAATTATAAAAGGAAAAAAAGATGTTATAAGGGTTTAATAATGATCGACTGATTAATGTATAGTGTACGCAATCACTAAGTATTTATATATCCATATAGAAATTTACATAAACAAGTAGGAAATACATGTACAATCGATTAATTAAACTTAGATAAAAAATTTAAAACGATCAGTTTATAATCGCCCGTGCGTAAGAGTGTGTAACTTAAGATCGAGCAAAGTATAACTATAAACGCATATACATTATTTAAGCATATATTTACACAAGAAGAAAGACTCGTCTTCCGATATATAATTTACATGAAAAAAAAAAACTTAATCGTACATACGAAATCCCGCGTACTCGATCGATCGATTGAAATCGTCAAGTGCGCAAGTCGGTGAAACATACATATACATATATAATAATTCGGAATGTTTTCTTATTCTCTCCCAGTTCTCGGAACGAAAAACTTCGGCTATAATACATATTTAAACGCGCAGCCTCCCCCGTCCCCGGGGCTCTGTACATCAGTTTCTCCACTTGGATCCACTTGCTTAGTCCCGAACTCTCGTCACTATATATACCAAGGAGATCATCAATCGTGCTCATCACAATAGTCGGACTAAACATTGGGCCTCAGCGACAGCCGCAACTGACGACGGCCATGTCCGTGTAGCTCTTCAGCACTACCTGATCCCTCTCGTCGTCGTGGTACAGCATGGATATGCTGGAGAGACTGACGGGCACGCAGCAGGGCTCCCTCACGTCCTGATCAGTCGCCAGCTTCATCTTGTGGATGATCCCCTATAACCCGAAAAAAAAAGAAAATTTCAATTATAGCCACTATTCCAGTAGAACTACGTAAGAATCTGCAGGATAATCTCGAGATCGCGTTACCTGTATCGTCGCGTGGTTCGTTGGCTTCTGGTCCTGGCTGAGCGGCGACTTGCAGTGTCCTCGGCATTGGTAAGCCGCGTAACCGTCAGGCGCGATGATCGAGGTCATGCCAATGTCGCGGAAGTTGACGTAGAGCTCGCGCCTGGCGCAGGGCTCGGGCTCGGGCGGGTGGCACTCGGTTGCAGCGGCGGCTTGGCTCGTCGGCTCGGTTTCGCGCTTTTGCCTCGGTCCCTTATTGGCCTCTTCCTCGCGCTGAGCTTCCAGACGCTCGCGCAGCATCGCCCGCTCGTAAATGTCCATCGAGCTTAGCGTCTGCTCTAGACTACGCTGCTTCGGCACGAAACCTGCGTAACAATGTCGAGTGTCAGTTTCATTTTTCTTTCTCTTCAAATAGCAACAACAATAAAGAACACGCATACTAACCATGAGTCTTGCGATGGCGATCGGTGCTCCTGTGCTTCTTCTCCCTGTGGAAGCGCGCCGGCAAGCCCGACTCGACATAACCCGAGACCTCGGGCTGTCCGGTCCAGTGTCTCTTGCTCCTCTTGCCCCCGGCACTTGGCTCTTCATCTTCCGGCTGTTGCTCGTGCAAGTAGCTCGCTTGTATCGGGCCAACGTTGCTCTCGTCGTCGTTGAACAACACGAGGATCGGCTTTTTGCTCTGGGCGTCGGTCTCGTTGCGCGCGAACTCCACCGGTACTCGGTCCCCGAAAATCGTCGTCGCGGCAACGAGCAGACCGAGATTCGGCGATTCTTCGGTGAGCCAAGAGATCACGGCCTGTTTTACGTTGAATACCTGCAACGTTGAGAAACCGATTTTTTTTTTATACTGCCCAGATATAGTTGGACTTTGGATATGATCTGTGGATAACGAGCGGGAATAATGCTGATAACAAAAGTAGCCTCACCTGCCAGCCTGACGAGTATGCGCCGACGTAATGAACGTTCAATAGCCTGTGAAGGTCGGGCTCATCCAAGCTCTTCTCCGGCAGTACTTGGTAAACGCGGATCTTGAAAAGAGAACAAAAGATCGTTAGTTCCTAATGCACCCATGAAAGAGAGGAAAAACAAAAAAAACGCGTTTACACAAGTATACTTACGATATAGTACGGGGATGAGAGAACCGAGGGATGAACGAGCGCGCGGAGGGAGCGCCTGCGGAAGAGATGAAGCTCCGCCTCGATGAGGCTCTCGTTGTTCTTCAGCCCCGCCAAATTGAACAGGTAAAGCTGGGCACTGGAGTTCACCGCGGCTGCTCGGACAAAACACAGCGGCCATAAGTATACCACAACGCTTACCGCAATTCAGCCGCATACATCAAGCCATTGGCTCGTAACTCGGCGCTCTACTCGATAGCTTACCCTTCTCGGTGCAGCAGCGCACGACCTTGGCGTCGTAGGGATTACTGGCAGTGGTGTGCCCGTCGGCGTCGGTCACGGTGTTGTAAAGCTCGGTCATGTACTGCGGCGGCGTCGCGCTCTCCTCGTCGGCGAGGCCGGTCTGTATGCCCAGGACCTCCATGAGCTTATCGAGGGCCTCCTGCTTGCGCTGCTCCTCGCTCGGTCGGACTCGCTGCCGATAGATGTCCATCGCCTGGGCGAAGCTGCAGACTGCGAGGACCACTAGTAGCAGCATTAATCCAGCTGCCTCTTGGCGCCCCCTCATTTTCACTGTTCTTCTTCTTCTTTGCAATCAACACTTTGTTTAATAAAAAAACAGCAAAGTCCCAGTTGGCTACTGGGCACTGTGTCTCTCTATCTCGCGAAGACGTGCTAGGAAAAGAAACCGGCGGCGAACGATCGAAAGCTCTCTCCGATCCCGGTGTGCTTTTATCGGGGTGGAAGCGCGACGCTTGAGAGCGCACCGTGCCGGCATGTGGTCCGTCTTCGGCTTGCCGGGGCACCTTTATTGCCGCGGCCCGAGAGAGCGCTCTCTACTCCCCCGCTCGTGTGCCTTGCGCGAAGGGGCTGCGCGCGACTGGTAGCCCCTCCTCTATCATCCTCCTCCTCCTCCTCCTCCGACACCTCTTTTCTCGCTTGTCAATGCGTGTAGAGCTAAGCGCGCTCTTGGCCTCCGCGACCGCGATTATTGGCCTTCGCACTGCATTCGCTCTCTCTCTCCTTGCGTGCACGCGAATATTGCTCTCCGTGCACGCGAGAGCTTTGCCAAGCTTTCGTTAAGCAAGCTCTTGAGAACGAGCCTTCCGAGTTTTCCAATGCATGGGCATATAGTCATCGAATAGAAAATATATCGCCTCTGTTGACGGGAAAGCAGTTCATGAATTTCCCGCTAGTCAAAATAAATAATTAAGGACGCGATTTATAACGCTTATAAACTCGTCGTCGCGGCGCGACGAAAATTACAATATCTCTCGCAATGCTCGTAAAGTTCCAACGAGCTTTTCAGAGCTCCATAAACCCTAATAAACGTCGTCGCGACATGCCATTATGGTGTAAAAGCTGAAAAATATCCGCTCCCGGCGGAGCGTAAGAGGAAGAGAGAATGAGAGAGAGAGAGAGAGAGAGAGAGAGAGAGAGAGAGAGAGAGAATGAGAATTCGGATGAAAAAAATAAAGAATAGGCCGGCGGTGCTAAATAATTCGCCGGTTAGTAATCGGTTAGAAATGTGTCGGCTCACCGCGTATATACGCGGCCCGACGATTCACGAGCTTCGCACGCGCCGCGACATATATCTTTCCGCATGCCCATTCTCGCTTTTTTCTTTCTACCAGTCATTCTCTATTTTATGATTAGTAGAAAAGAAATCTTCGATTCTTCTGATTCCCCTTCTCTATAGCCCACGCCTGTCGAATTCCGAGAGATGGGGAAAATGCCGCGGGTGAGAGCTTGCAAGCTCTCGTCGGGCATAGTTTACGAGGGTTATAAGCGTCAGATTTTATTGGCGGATCAATTACGTGGCGCGTCTAAGCGCGATATTGATGAATCAAAATAGTAATAATGTTGCTAGATTGACTGTCTCCTTCTCTCGCGACTGCTTTTAATTTATATACAAACGCTCGGGAGTTAAATTTTCTTTAACGGCCGATATTTTTTGTTTCATTGCTTTTTAATCGCTCGCCAGCTCAAAACAAACGCGCGATAACCGTTGCTTTCGACACGTGCCTTTAGTCGCTTTTCTGCGCCTTCTTTTTTTCCGTGGAAAATCAACGGAATTTCAAGAAAAACGCATACAAGCAACCAGGAAATCGGCAGATTATTAATTAGCCTCGACCCCCGCCCGTATATTTTGACGGCGCCATGGCTTAAATACAGCTCTGCGTCCACCATAAACAACGTGCACAACTATTTGAAGAATGCGCCTTTTCAACGTCCGAGCGAGGATTTAAATTCTGAAAAAAGAAAGAATCAGCCGCCAATAAACAAGGCGCCATCGACAGCGTAATATTTAACGTGTATATACGCACAAAAGAATTTGGATTTTCCCAAAAAAGGGGTGGCATCGAGGGGGGGAATAGCTGGGAATGTTAGCGAAACGCATCCTGTACGAGCGAAAATAAACGCGAAAAACCCATATGGTCATTCGGTATACGCGCGCATTCCGCGGGCGAGCGACAGTGCGAGATGACCGCGATTTTGTCTCCGAAAGGAGCAAAAGAGAGTCGCTGGTACAGGGTTGGTGGGAGTGGAAGAGATAAAAACGTCAAGTCGATTATACCGGGCGCCACGGCGCCAGTGACTGTCTTTCTCTCTTTTTTTTCGCCCCCTCCTCTCTCTCTCTCTCTCTTGAGCGTGTTGCTCATCTCGTCTTATATCCCGCTTCCTATTTGCATCTGCCCCCCTCTCTCTTAAGCCGCAGCGGTCCGCCAATATATATATACACATCTATCTCGCTCTCCACTCTCTCTCTTATTCGCGCGACGAGACAACGGCGGCGGTTGGCTTTCGGTCGACGAACCATCGCGAGCGAATTCCGCGCGCTCGGTTAAAATTAGCCCTTGATTAATTTGAAGCCCCCCCCCTCCCTAGCGGCCCATCCCCTTGCGATTTCAGGTATATTTCCGAAATGGAGAGACGAAGGCAGCTCCCCCTCTCTCTTTACCCGTCACACACTCCGTGTGTGCAACGCGCGCAGAGAGGCGCGCGCGGTGAGGAGGACGCTTTTTCTGTTTATCGGCCGGCGACGGCGGCGTCGAGTCCTCGAAATAAAAACGGGCGCCTGGCATTTTTTTCTCGTGAACGCGCAAAGCTATTTTTTTCGATCAAAAAACCACGCACTCGCCGGCTGACGCTTCTTAAAATCCGGACTCTATACACTCTCTTCCTCTTTCTCTCTCTCTCTCTTTGTCCCAACAATTCCTGCTCTCTGTCTATCGCACGCATATAAAGCTCTCGTATAGATACCCATACGGAAAATCGGGCCTGGATATCCACGGCCTCGCTATACATGCACCAATTGACCGCTTATACACCGCTTGTTCCTCATCTGCGGGAGGCTCGAGGGGAGCTCTCCTCCGTTCCCCTTCGAGGGGGCCACTCTTTTCCTTCCCGTCAATTGGCCCTAAACGAGGCTGGCGTCGCCTTCGACTCCGATCGCCTTGGCGGCGAATTGACCGGGATAGTCTGGCTATCCGCGCTTGCCGAAGGCTAAGCGCGTCTCCGGCGCGAACGACAAATTTGCTTCCCCGGATATGACCCTATTTGGCACACATTCGATCTGCCGCCTCTTCTCTCCTCTCTCGTCTCTTCAGCTTGAAGTTTTCACGTTCATGGCCTTTTCGAGTGGAATACAGTCAGTCGCTCTTCAATCGTTGTTGTTAAGAAAACTACTGTATGAAAGTAGTATATAATAGGCAATTGCCTGTAGTAGTTTTCACGTTAAAATATAGTTTCAGTAGTTCGCCCGTAATTCAAGGATGATTGATATGAATCAATGAAGATGACATCTTGTAAGATATGATAGAAAATCAGCTGTTCAAAGACTCTAACACGTGGGTATGAAATTGTAAAAAATATCAAAAGTTATCAGACTTACTCAATGCACCGTAAGACGAAAGCAGATAAATTTTCACTGATTTGAAAATTATGCCTCGAGTTAACGATACACGCGTTATTGATGTTTAATGGAGTCGTTGAAACGTTGGAGATTTTTTTGCTCAAGGGAATACGAATTTCGAGCTTTGTGTTGCCCTTTCAATTGGACGAAATTATTTAAATGAGGATGGAAAATACGCTTGTTAATGTAAGTAGGCTAAGATTAGAACACTCCAACTAGCCACGATTACATTACGATTCATTAAGCTTGATAACTAGGCCGCGCTTCAGATTTCGACTAATTTAAAAGGTAAATCGTTATGGTATATGCATAATCGGTTTAAAAATAAGAATAAAAACAGATTATTCGTAATCAAATTTATTTCTCTGTTTATTATGTACACAATCTCTTTAACATTAAAGATACTATATATTACTCTCCTCTCTCTCGTTCTCTATCATCGCTACATTATTAACTCGTTATAAATTTTTATTTTATTTTCTTTTCGCTAACAATAATAAGTCTACATATAATATACAAGTTTGGCGCATTACAAGCTTTAAATACGTATAGGATACGCGCACGTATCCTTTAATCGATATAAATTCGATCGTAGAACTGACTATTTATACACATATAACAAAATGCATATATATACGCACAGCGTATTAAATGGAAATTCAAATGAAAAAAAAAACGATCGGCAAACTACGAATTAATTAAAAGAAACAGCATAGAGTCCAAATCGTTCCGCATCTCGGGCGAATTGATGATGGCGGCGATTATCATAAATATCGCCCGCAAAAATCGCCGTGAATTTTAAACGCAGGCGCACTGGGTTATCTGAATAATCTCTCGTTTTTGTCCTCGTCGTGTCCTGCAAAAATTAACGTCATTGCTGTGCGTTATTCCCCCATTTTTTTACTCTCTCTCTCTCTTTTCACCTCGTCATCACTCCCTCATCTCGCACGTCATTCCCATTCCGAATTAAATTTCCAATGTCTATAACACACCCATACGCACCTGTATTCGTGAACCTTGAACTTAGCAGGCGTACAATTCTGATTGCCCGAGTAAAGTCCAGCCAGGCATTTGGCCGGATTCTTCTTGTCTCGTATGAGGCAGGTCTCGCTGGAATTGCTCGAGCAGCTCCCGACGCACTTGCCGACGTTTATTTGCTGGAAAAAAGACAAATGGCGCGTGCGTAGGTCAATCGCATTGCAGTATCCCCATTATCGAATAAAATCGATCCCCAGTGAAAATCGGTTGCTCGCTAATCTAAACACGTTTGTTCTTTTTCTTCTCTCGCGAATATATTAGGGAAACGAGGAGACACGCGAGAGCAGGCTTACCCTAACGTGCGGTATCGCATCGGCAATGTTCATATTCTCCTTTACCTCGACGCCGCTAAAGTCGAGTATTGTCTCCATGTGGTCCATCCTGTGGCAGCCGTCGGCGCAGCTGCACTTGTCGATCACCTGGTAAATCTCGTCGCCTTCGAACACAAAGGAAAGCCAGGTTATATACCTCGTCATCCATGTCAGGCACAGCTATTATGTCCCAAAAATAAATCAACAAAGAAATGTATTCTCACCGTTTGGCCCACGCGAGCTCACCGTCACGTTCCTCGACGGCCTACAGGCGTGCTCTGAAACGACAATCGAGAGATACACGTAGGGCTCAAAGCTAGCTCAGCTCTAACAAGGCAATATAAGCAAATTTCAAAGTGTAATGTTTTTTTTTCTCTATATAAAGCCCCCATTATTACTCTTGCAGTATCCAACGCAGGCGCCAACATCCATCTCGGTCTGATAGGGCGTCCCGGCGTGCAGAGTCTGCAGATAGACCTCGCGCTTGCAGGGATGCGAGGGCGAGCAGTCGCACGTGTCGATTACCTCGATGCCGTGCACGCCCTCGATCGTCGAGATGCGCTCGAGTCGGGCCGTCTTCGGCCGGCAGTGCATGCTCGGCATGCATTTCTAAAGGCGAAAAGAAAAAGAAAAACAAATGAAAAACATAGCTCCAGATCGATCGGTCCTTTAATGGCCTTTTATTGGCCCATGGCAAGCGCGCTTGGCGTTCCGATCGCGATTAATCCCGCGTTTATTTATACGGGACACAGGATGAGAGGACGAGTGGGAGTTGCTGGCCGGCTGAGGTGTTTTTTTCAAAATTATCTAATTCGCGGGGAATGCGTCGGCCGCGTAAAAATAAGCGTTTGTCTCAGGCCCATCCCCCCCTCCGCCGTATATACGCGCGTCCGCCTTTCTTCTCTTTCTTCTTTCACTCTTCGCCTACCTTTTGCCTTATAAAAACGCCGGACCGCAGGATATTAATAGCCGGCGGCGGCTTGATATTTATAAATAAAACACGCCCACCGAAAATACATCAAATTTATATATATCTCCCCCCGCCCCTCCGGCCCGGGGAGCGCGCGAACCTGGAATACGCGTATTCACGTAAGATTTAAATTGGGATGCGTTTAAAAATATAAAAAGCGCGTTTTCAATAGCGCCGCCCGCCACTAATACGCGCACACCGACGACGACGCGACGAGGAAAAGCATTTTTTTTATTTCGGATATATAAACGGCCTCTTTTCTCCATT
Source organism: Anagyrus pseudococci (assembly GCA_030522585.1). Classification (NCBI taxonomy): domain Eukaryota; kingdom Metazoa; phylum Arthropoda; class Insecta; order Hymenoptera; family Encyrtidae; genus Anagyrus; species Anagyrus pseudococci. The sequence goes on along the minus strand of JAPYYQ010001105.1, from coordinate 191 downwards.
GTTGAAGAACAAATCGAAAATATGCACGGTTCGCGCGCGCCCGCCCGCCCGCTCGCGTTCCTTTTGCTTTTCTCCCTCTTTCTCTGTCGTCTCCTACACTGAGAAAAATCGCTCAGTAAAAATTATTTTTATTCTAGCAAAAATTACTATAATTTATAATAACGAAAGTATATACTTGTCTTATGACGTAC
>JAPYYQ010001104.1:0-68006 GCA_030522585.1 Anagyrus pseudococci | reverse complement strand
AGTCGTTCACCGATAAAAATTATGGTAGGAATCAAAGAGGTCCAAGATTACCGTTGGAACTACCATAATTTTTACTGAACTAGTCTCTCCGTGTACATATTTTTACATGGATTTCCGAATGTACGCGCGTTTCTTTATGCCAAAGAAAATCTTCGACCTTTATTCCAATCGTTATCCTGTTTATGCGTGAAAATACCCAACTGCACGATATTTAAATTCAATTACGGAAAATGGCAAATGTGCAAGATGTACATGATTTATTCATTTGTATGTAACGAATTGACTATCACCATAATTATATTCGAAACAGCTCAACTACTTTGCTATAGTTTTACATCGACGGAGTCTATTTTCCTCGATAAAATCGGCTAGACGGTAATAATTATTAACTAGCTTATAAACTGTCTGCAGCCGATCACGAAAGCATACAGACACGCAAGATTTTTTGCGCCGCTTAGACGGATGAAAACATCCCATGGTAGAGGTAAATCGAACGGCTGAAACTTAAAAAAGTAACGAAAAACCGTTAACACGAGGAAAGAGAGAAGTCCCGTCTAAATACAGACGTCAAACAGCGCTGGAGGTAGGGGGGGGGGGAGGCTGACGAGAGGAGGATTGTGGTGGGAGAAGTGGCAGTGGTCAGAGGGACTGGGCGCGCAGGGGCTGCAGGATCGAGAGAGTAGCTCTCGCCGAAAAAGCCCCCTAAAAGTCGTATCGAGAATTACAATCGCGCATTTAGCGCAGATAAAATTTACAGTGCATTAAGCATCGATATTTTATCCTTAAAAACCATTTAGCCGACTGACGCGGCCAAAAGTTATTCGCCAATAAACCCCCCCCCCCCTCAACGCTCACGGCGTCGATGCATGAGCTTCCTCCTCCCCTCTTCTTTTCTCCCCGCAACCTCCTCTCTATCTCTCTTCTGCGGGCAAACCAGCCCGACCTGAAAATTCGCTTGCACGCCGAGAGCAATAACAATAACGCGCCGCGCTCAATTATAAGATAAACGCGCGGCGAATGGAAAGAAAAGGGAGCTCTTCCCCCCCCCCCATCTCGGAGATAATGAAATAAAAAGGAGGCCGGTGTATGTCGCGACGGTGAGGAGTTTGCTCCGGCCGTAACCGTAAATCAGCGCCCGAATCGCGGAATCATCGTCGTCGATCGACCCTTCCCCCACCCCCTCTCACCTCCTTCGCTCGTACACGCATGACCATTTTCGACTCGACATGTGCGTGCGCGACGATTCTCTGCTTAATTAAAAAGCGCTGCAGGCCTGCCCGGTTAAAAAAAATCATGTGATTAATCACGTGATCCATCACGTGATCAATCATACGATAAATCATATGATTAATTGCATGATATTTCACGTGATTTTTTCGAATGTAAAATCACGTGATAGATCACGTGATTTTTGTGAAATTTAAGAGAAAAAAAATATTTTAATTATTTTGGCAATTTTAGTGCTATTGAAGATAGATAAATTTGAAAACAAAATTACTTGAAGCATAATAACAATTTATTTAATACATACTTACAGATTTATCTACATAAATACATGGGTAAATACATATATACAAAGCTATAAATACAGAATTATTTAGTAAGACTCTTTGTTCGGAATTGAAATAATGTACATTTTATTTTGCAATATCATAAACACCGATGGTTTTACAATTTCATTTGTTGGAATACAAATTTCATTGGTCGAAATTTCAATTACATTATGTATAGCATTGCAATATACATTTGGTCTAGTTTTAAGTAATTGACACAGTACAAATTCTGACATAGTTGTAAAATCAATACAAAAATATACAATTTTTACAAATTTATCATTTTTAATAGAAGCATAGTTGTTACATGAACGCTTGTTAATTTTCTTACAAGTCATATAAAGAGATAAATCGATAATTACTTTTGAGTACAACTTTGTTTTTGTCGAAACATTAAGTTTTTCTTGGCGAGATTTATCTATAATCATTCCGCGTCCAATATACTCAACATTATTTATCTTAAATGCTTTTTTCGTTTTTGGTTTACGTATATTATCACAAAATTCTGTAGTGTAGTTTGATTCGGTATTTGAAACAATTTTTTCTAATATATCTATAGATCTTTTGATATTAAGGTGTTTTATAAGTTGTAAAATCATTCCTTTTGATGAATGTATGGCTCGTAAGACATCATGATTTGCGGACTCAAAAGCAAATGTGTTTTGAGTCCATAAAGGGCCCCAATTTTTAATACTTGTCGGTATGTGTAATAATTGATGAAGATTATAACTCATGTCATTAATGGAGTACAACTCTTCAACTTGAAAAACAAATTGCTTAAGCATTTTATCGGCTGTAATTAATTCAGAATAAGTGATTTTCTGTTGTAAGCATATATAAATTGAAGATACTAATAATGCCCAGTGTTTCAATAGTTTTTTATTGTGCAAAACGATGGAAAAAATTGGAATGCTGTAGTAAAGTAACCAGTTTTCCCATTCACGGGCTTTATAAGTTCCTTTTTCAGACAACGGCCTTGTTAAGCGCATCAGTTTTTGAGGTGCTTTTATTGAAATTAATAATGTATCAATCAATATTCTTTGCTTGTTAGATAAATGTTTCAAAATTAATTCTGTAAACTGAGGCACTACACCTAACAAAACGCAGTGTAAGTAATCGGGTGTAAAACTGTATATAATGTCAAAATTATTTAAGAGCATAAGAGGTGAAGCATATTTAATACCAAATACGGGAATTCCAGAAATGAGTGCTTCCTTAGCGTGAAGAATTGTGTTAGACTGTGTCCTTGATTGAGGAAAAGGCGTTAAAAATTCATACCGGACACAACCACCGCTATAAAAACCTGGATTCAAGCACCAATCGCAGCCGTAGTAAGCATTAAATTGAGATGATCCGTTCATACTTGCTCGAGCAGGTGTATCTACACAAGCGAGTATGACGAATAATTTTATAAGACGATTTTCACCTTTAATAATACAAGGTATTCCTGTTTCAGTCAAACGATTGATCTCCTTAACAAACTCTTCCAATAACACACTCATTTCTGGTTTGCTTTTACCGATCCAAAAACCAACTGGAATTATACATTTGAATCGATGTGATGTTGGTATCTCGTTTAGCATAATGTAAAGAGGCCATACAGAGCAATTTGAGCTAACGAAAATTGGTGCTCCGTCAGAATTCAGAGTTCCTGTTACGTACAATTCTCGATCACAGACATTTAAATTCGTGACAAATTGTTGGTATAATAAACCATCATAAATATCATTTATTATATCCGTTTCGTGGACACGAACTTTAATTATATCATCATAAAAATTTTCATGAACTTGCAAATAATCCCGAATTGAATCTGATGGAGAAATTATTACAAAAAAGCACGGATTGGATGGATTATTTACATCTATTGATAATTTACATTGACTGCATTCTATGGTTTTTTCTGAAAAATCATCAAATGTACCGTTATATGTTGAACACCTTGAACAAACGCAATGCAAAGTATAATTTTTATGATAATTTATCAATTTATCAAACGAGTAACTAGTTTCTGGTAAAATTTTTTTTCCAAGAATCGTGTTTAACATTTTTGCTAATTCGTACATAGATGATAACGGTAAATTATTTGCAAACGAAAATTTTAAAAACATCAAATGTAACTTTGCAGAACTTTGTTTCACAATAAACGAATTTGTTTGTGTAAAGGTACAATTTTTTATAAGATCTTCAAGTGTCAATGCTGATTCTATACTATTCAAAGTACTTAAAATATCATCTGCTCCCTTTGAATTCCAATTCCAGTTAGTATTAATATCCTATAAAAAGTGTACGAATCATTTCAGTACAATCAGTAAAATCAAAATATTCCGGAGACATACAAATCTATATCTCTCTTTGATTTATAATTATATTGTAAAGCAATAAAAATATAATTTCAATAATCAGATGAAACTTTATACTATCCATTAATAGACAAAAATGTACCAATTAGCGTACTCCATTCAATGGTAATAAATAAAAATTAAGATTATTGATATTTAAATCTAATTTGTACAAGAGTAAAAGAGAAAAAGGAGAAGCTCTTATGTATTAATAAAAAGCAAAAGAGCATTTAGTAAAAACAATGCAAGTATATGATATATACAGTTTTACTATTTTAATAATATTAATCAAAATATTAATTATTAGTTGAAAATCAGCAATAAAAAAAAAGAAAATAAAATATAAATGATGAAAAAAATGTAACCAAGTAGAACAAATGTTAAGATAAAGACTCATAAATTATTACAATGAAATATACTGTTTATGAAGTTAAAATAGTTGTATCATAAACTTACAGAAAACTGACGATCAATTGTATTGGATACATAGGTTTCATTGGAATTGGGAAATTGCAAATTTGCACCATGTAAACTAGTAGCAATATCATTTTTTTCATGTGCCTTCCTGTATACCTTAAAATAAAAATTTTAAATCATTAGTATATTTTTGTCAAAAATGCATGTATGATTTAAAATAAAATTTTAATCTTACATCTGTACTGTTCAGATTGCTAGACAAATCTACAATGTATCTGCCAATTTCATCGTCAACATATGTAGAATTACGTTTATAAGTTGGAAGATTTATAATCTATAAGAAAATATCAATGTCATATACAAACTATATATATATGTTTAGGTTATTAAAAATTATAATGTGGTAACACGTACTTTGAAAACTCATGATAAAAAAAAAAGATATAGAAAGTGATATTTTCATATCAAATTTACCTGCGATTTATTCTTCAATAGTTTTTTGTATTTTCTAATTGCATATTTAGTGAAACGTTTATCTTTTGAATGTAAATACAATTTTTTTCGAACACCGGACATTCTTTTACTAAATATGTAACAAATGTGTTGAAATCTGATATTAAACTATGTTTATTTAATATTTAAAATATCAATAATATTAATTAATAACAATTAATATAGTGACAATGACTGAAATATATGTTTATATATTTACTACCGACACTACCAAGTATATACACGTGATCACTTATTAGACTGTAAACATTTGCAATACTAAAATGATGTATAAAAGCGGAAGAAAAATTATTTTCTCTTTTATTACAATAAATAAAAAAGAGAAAATCAAGTGCAACAAAAAAAACTAAAATCTATTACATTGTCAAGAACTATTTAAGAGTTTCATTTCAGGAAATAGCGTGGACCAGGTATAAGGAACAAAAAGATGTGTTTCATGTACTTGTATACATGAGTGATAAATAAGAAACAAAGAATCTAAAACAGAATGTTCCTTTCGTCCTAGTTCCTTCAATACACGAAATTTTGCTATCATTTTAAGTCTTCTAAATTTCAAGTGTTCAAACCTTTACACTTATTAGTCATTAGTTTAGTCATTAGTATATACTAAATTAGCCATTAATACATAGTAGTCATAAATCATTATTAGTATATAATAAATAATATTAATAACGAAAGATTTATTAATTAACGATTAATCATGATTACTCATGCTCGGGTTCGGTTTATGGACGACATTAACAATTTCTATGTAATACCTGTTCGTCATTTAAAAAAAAATGTTGATGATGTTGATCACATCCAGCCTGTTGATGATCAAGACTTTGAAAAGCAATATTTATATTTTGCTAAGAGATTGTGCAAAATTACTTGTGCTTTAAAGCACAGCCATGCTAATTATTTTCCATGCGTAATCATTTTACTTGGAGGTATTAATTTACAAATATTTAAAATATACGTTTAAATAATATAAATCACAATTTTACGTGTATTTGTGAGTATGACAATTTTTCAGATTCTGAAGCTGACATACAAAATAAAATAAAAGTTGGTAAAAGAGGAAACATGGTTAGCATAAAAAGTGAATTTAAAACTTGGCCATCTCAGAGAAATACATTATCTCAGGTAAATTTTAGTATTTTGATATAAGTAACAATAATCATTATTTATTTATTTATTTAGTTGTCAAAAATTAAATGGTTAATAATGTTATTTAGTAATTCTAAGATACTATATATTAATTTTTTAAATGATTTTTGTCTACAATAAATATCATTTATTGTGTTGCTTTAGCATTTCATAGTTACAATTAACATTGTATTTAATAAATCACTCAACATACAAAAATTATTTACAAAGTCTTGCGAGTCACACTTTATGAAATTGCTGTAACAAAAACGTAAAAATATTAATAAGTGTAATTATGAAATAATTTTTTTTCATGATTTTAAGCGTATATATTTAAGAATTCTATTATACTATATTAATTTTAGGAAAATTCTGAGAAAATAAAAAAGGCTGTTGTATTAAAGAGGAGTAGCAGTATTTTAAACCAAATTGACAATATGAATGCTCCAGATGTGATAAATAATAATTGTAAGACTGGAAAAGCAAAAATATTAAGTGACGTTAAGTATAAAGAACCGATTATTAAATTGAATAAATTGGAAAAAATACAAAACAATGGCAATACAAAAAGTAGCAATATTGAACAACCTTTGCAAGGTATAACTTGAAAAATAATTTTCTTTAATCTTATGTGTTTTACACAAAGATATTGCTACCGATACCTTTGTTTAAAATACAGAAAATGTGAAAAACAGAGCAGAAAGTATCAACTGTACACCAAGATCACCTACATCAAGTACATCATCGTACGCAGATTTTCGCGCAAGATTACTTAATTTAAGACACCCAGATGCAGATTCACCTGGTTTAAGCAATGCAAATTCACCACCTCATCAACCACAAGTTGACCAGGATGAAGATATCTTCAGAACATACAACGATGTAATGAACGAAGAAGGAGCAAACAATAATCTACTGGATGAAGGTGTTTTAGGTGCACCAATTGAACAGAGTAGCACAAACCAAAAAGGTATATAATTGTGTGTATATTATCAGTGTATGACACGTGTATAAAACAAATTAAACTTAGCTATTTCATTTCAAATTTTACAGGTTCTAAAAGAAAGACGAAATCAATCAGAGAACAAATAATTGAAAGTTACTTTTACTACAAGCCAGGTACGGGAGAAGGAGCAGAAGAACGAGCAAAACGATATTCTATTGTAAATGATAATGAGGTACTATATAATAATAATTTTATTATTTTTAAAATGCGTTTGCAATTTGTCTTAAAGAAATATTTTTTAAATTAATTTATTCACTACTTTTTAATAGTACTATTTAGGAGAAGGTAGAAGTATTTCCATATTACAGTGGACTTTACACAAAAATGAGAAAGGCAAAAACGGATTTATAAGAGAATTAGCCAAAGATTTGTGGGGTGGTGAAGAAAACCTAATGAATAGAGCATTTTCCTTAATAAAACCGATAAATCCTTTACCTGGTAGAGAAAATTCACCAGTGAAACTTGTGGAATGGAATTTATTAAGACTTTTATATAGTAAGATTAAGACATGTGTGTTTCTTGAGACTCGAAATTTGGACACTGGTTACTAATCAATTTTAATTAATTTTAGGTTTGTATTCCGATCACTTGTTGGATATTGCTGACTTAAGCGCAGTAGAAAGAACTCGGCGTCTTTTAAATCTTACAGATGTTATTAGTAAACTGATCCGCGACCTTCGAAAACAAGCAAGAGAAGAAGCGGGAATAGGCAACCCAAGAAAGACATTAGTTTATAATGTCAAAGATCAGCAGTAATCGTAATATACGAAACTCTTAATATTTGTTTTTGTACACTTGTCAATTATCAAAAAAAAAAAAAGTGTTACAAAATCAATGATTAGATTCGGTGTTTAGGTGTAAGCTTAACCTACCAAAGAAAGAACATATTTGAACGATTCGTTTATGTTAAGAAAACATTACATTTGTATTTATTTACTAGGATCTTGATATATGTTGACAATAATCAATTACCAAAAAATGTGATACTATCATAATAATTAGATGTTGATTTGGTAAGCTTAAACTACCAAAGAATAAAGATAATGTTCTAAGATCAGTTAATTTTGATGTAATAATTATTAAATTTGAATAAATATTTTGTATAACTATTTCGTTCTTACAAGAGCTCCTTAATACTATTTATTTATTCAATCGAAAATAAAGTTTTTAAAATCACGTGAAATATCATGCAATTAATCATATGATTTATCATATGATTAATCATGTGATGGATCACGCGATTAATCACATGATTTTTTCTAACCGGGTGGTGCTTGCGGGGGAGGGGGGGGGAGAGAAGGAGTCATCGCGCGACATTATTTCTTGGAGGTAAGAGGGGGTAGGAGACGCTGGCAAGCAAGGAATCGTTGGAGGCCGCAAACGAGGCGCGAAATTCGCCGGCAGAGCCCCCCCGTGCTGCGCCGCGCGGATGAAGCCATCAGCGAAAGTGGGTGACGCGCGATGTAAAGGAAATAAAATACGGGCCCTCAACGAAGGCGCATACATGCACGCGCGCGGGGAGCTCGGTTTATGTGCTCTCTTGCCTAATTTCCAGGCGTTATTTATTGTGACCTTGGGATGAGACTTGTAACCCATACGCAGATCGGCAGGCTGGTGATGCTATGTAAGGGCAAATAGAGAAGGTGAAAGATTTTTTTGGGAACCGATTCATTAAAGCTAACGATTGAGAGTTTTTTTTCTGTGAGGCCGCAAAAATTGAATGGGACGTTTTTTTTTTTTGTTTTGGACTCGTGACATTGACGCCTTGGATCGAGAGAGTCGAGACGGAAATTTATAAGATGCTAATGCATGCTGAATAAATTGTAATAATTTTTTCATATTTGCTTCTTTTTGTCTAATTTTTTTTATAATGGCCATTTAATATTTTTAGGAAGTTGGATACTAATGTAGCGAATTAACACTATATTAAGTTTATAGTGGTAAGCGATGTTTTGATGTCGCGCTAACAACCGGTTAGGCTTTGCTCAAGTCGCATCCGGTAATGAAATGTGAGAATGAGTCTAGGTTGTTATTCAGGAGCTCACGTGATTTTTGTGATCTAATGGTAATTGGAATTTCGTATTTTTGAATGGGTTGACGCGCAAAATCTATGGATTTCTTAATCGTTAATTCGGTAGTTTATCTAAGCTTTATAATAATTTAAGATCAAGTATCACACGTTACAATTTTTTTTGTTTTGGTAATCAGCTGGAGCAAATCTTTCTTATTCCCTTATCACACTTACTATCCACAAATTATTTGTTTTCCTTCTCGCTTACTAAAGAGAGCCACGCACGCACGTGTGTATACTCCCGCGGTTATTCACAGGTATACGATGACGCGCGTTGGCTTTCGTGCTTTGCGTGAAGCTTTGCGCTGCTGCCGCGGGAACGAGTCGGCCTAGAATGCAACGACGGTGTCACGGTCACGCTATTTCAATTGTCGACCCGACTCTCGATTTATCGTTTGCGCAATAAAACGCGGAGGGATATGTACATTCTTTTTCGTTTTGGTCTACCTCTCGCAAAACTACTTTGTAAAAATGCAAAGAAATTGTTTTGATTATTTCTTTTGAAAATTTTGAAATTTATTCATTTTTCGAATAAACACGTGCCTTCATTGTTGTTGTTAGTCGAAGCGATTGCTTTTTAATGCGCATTTTTCTCGTTTTCTTTCAACCCATCCCCGACTCCATGTTGTTTTGAAAATCCTCAGTTTTCAAAAAACATAATAAAACCAAACAAAACACAAAGGCCCTTGACGTTAATGAAAACAAAGCATTATACTGCGATTATCAAATACAATCAATCTCGTAGCATCATTTTGCTTAAACTTGAAAGAGAGAAAGAGAAAGAGTTGACAATAGAAGAGTGTAAAAGAGCCGCATATAGAGATAATATACGCGTTGGGGAGCAAACACTAGCGCGGGCTATTTTCAGCGAGATTTCCAAACGAGGGCCGATAGAGAGAGAGAGAGAGAGAGAGAGAGAGAGAGAGAGAGAGAGAGAGAGAGAGAGAGAGAGAAAGCGAAGCTCAGCGGCCTGTAAACGGAGAAAGAAAGAAGCCGTGGATAAAGAGAAGGAGAAGCAGAAGGAGGAGGGAAGTATAAAGACGAAGGCGGAGAAGACGAGCGCGGGATTAAGGGACGACGCTTGGAGATGGATCGCGACGGGGACGTCTGAAATATTAGTCGCAAATGCGACGAGAGTCACCGCTGCCGCCGCCGCGACGGCGACGTTGGCCGTCTTCTCTCTCGCTCTCTGTCCTTCTCTTTCGCGCGCGCACGGCCCTATGATTGATTCGTCGAAAGATGCGCCTAATTTATTCAATGGCGAGCGAGACGTTATACGCGCCGGCCTCAACTATATTTAAAGTCGGATTCTTCATTAGCGCGCTTTACCCCCGAGACATCCCGGAGGCCGGCGTAATAAACCGGCCTTAGATTGATCTCTTTCTCTTTCTCCGCAGAACTGGCCGCTCGCTCTTTCGCCTGTGTACTCTTTGTTACGCGTTAAAATGTCTGTCGCCTTATGCCGCGCGCGATATCCCTGGCGAAATCTTGCTTATTACATACACGCCTTTGACAAACTCAGCGTAGGAAGAGCCGCAGCAGCAGGAGTATAGACGCAGGAGCGTCAACTCTGGCTGTATGCCCCAGCATGACGTGGCTTACCTCGAAATTATATTGACATTTAAAAGCGACTTGTTTCGCGGCTATTGTGTATAGACAAAAATCACTTGCGCGAGCGCCAAACAGAGAGGGAGAGCTGCCGACCTCTTCCCTCTCCTCTAGCCGGCTAACTCCGAAACCCCCGTCCCCCCACCGCTGTGTGTGTGTTAGTGTGCGTGCGCGCGCATGAATCTTATCTGATTTATTCTCGTCTCTCTGGCGGCTCGGAAACTCGGCGCGCCGGCTCTCACGCGAGTATAGCAGTGCAGCAGGCGACGAGGTGAAGGAGAACGACGAGGAGGTGGAGGACGTAGGGGTCGAGAGAATCCCGGCTGGAAATTCCGTGAGACGCGCGCGGGGCTGGGTCGCGGGGAAAAGCGCCTGGTGTGAGCGAGACAAGTCCGTTGCCGCTCTAGTGCTGCAGGCTAGAGAGAGAGAGAGAGAGGGAGAAAGAGGAGTGTCAGTTTTTGCCCTCCTTGAAGGATTTATAGGCGGACGCTCGTCGTATGAGTCGTGCTAGTCGTCGTCGTCGTCGTCGCCGTACCGCCGGCAGCGACAGCACCACCAGAAGCCGCAGTTCTCCGAGCTTATGCGCGTTTCGTAGGCTCTCTCGGACTGGCAGTTACTCAAATACCGAGAAGAACATCTCTTTCTTTTCCCCGCTGCCCCTATACCTCTCCCCCTCCCCCCCCCTCTGCCCCACCTCTAGCTTCCCCGGACTGACAAAAGGTTTTCGGTCTCGCGCCTCGGCCGCGCTGCGGTGAAAGTTTTGCGCAATGGGCGGCGGTAGAATAAGCGGGGGCACGTGTTCCGTCCTCCCTGCCTAATAACGGCAGAGAGCCTTAGCTGCTCTGCATTTATTGCGGCCTTGGGACCTGATTTTCACGGGACCAGGTAGATATCGGCTTGTTTGGACGACCTGAGCCTCTACGGGCCTCGAGATAATGGGGAAACTAGAGCGAGCGAGAGGGAACGAGGGCGCCGCTGTGCCTGGGCTATTATGTCATTGGCGTGCTTTCCGCAGCCAGAAAGGACGAGCGATTTTGACGTAACGCTGCTCTCTCCCACCCCTCCGCCCCTGTCTTTTCGTGAGGAATTGTTGCTGTCCTGTAGCGTGAATCGTCGCGCTCGCCTGCCAAAATAGCCGACTTTTATCTTCTGCTCCGCTTTCGAATTTCAGCCTGCTGCCTCTATATTTTTCGAATTCTCTTTCTTGCAAAGTTTCACTTGTCAACAATTGGACTTATTCATCAAGCGTCGAACATGTAAGTCACGTTCTGCAAATATTGACGTTTTCCTCCCCCGTTAATTTAACAACTTCCCCTATCCCCACCAACATTCAACGATAATATTAACATCTAAAATCGAAAATTTTTAAGGGCCCATAAACGTCATATTTGAAAATCTCCAGGAAGAAAAACACTTTGGTATACATAAACGAATAGCCGGTTGATTTACGATGACGAGAAGTAGCGCCGACGCGTATACAGTGCAACTTGCTCTCCCTGTCTCTCTGTCTGCCGGCACCATCTCTTCGCCGCTTACACGCGCACACGTGGCCGCTTGGCTCCTCCGCGCAGTAGTCCTTCTCCATATACCCGTTTCCATAAGCAAGCGACAAAGAGATCGGCCAACAGAGTCTGGCTTCTCTCTCGTTTTCTGCTCGCGCCGTAACTCGTCAGCACTGCTATACGTATAGACTGACTTAGCACGCTTGCGCGAACATAACGAGGAGTAACGAACTAACGACAGAGCGGTCGCGGATGCGATAAGCCCCCTGGACCTAAGCAAATAAATTCGCCAGGAGGTGCTGGCTGTGCGGACGGGGGAGTGGGTAATAGAAGGAAAAAGACAGCGGAGGTGGTACGACGACGCACATCAAAGCGCCTACTGGCGGCGCGCGGGCTCTTAATTGATGTGTCCCCCTCTCTGCCGCTTCCTCTATCTCCCGGACTCTGGGAGACGCTTCATCGGGCGTATATACTCGCCGGCTTTTATTTGGCACGCGCCCGAAAGGGACGTGTCTGTTTGCATGTGCCAGCAGCAGCAGCAGTGTCCCGAATGTACTTTCTCTCTTTCTCTCTCGGCGCACTGTCGAAGTCGGGGCACAAAAAGCGCACACGCCTCGCTCTCGCCGCCGCCGTTGAGTTTCTCTCTCTCTCTTTTGAGGCTCTGACGGATTACTTCCGATGACGGGGAAGTCGACTAGGTTACGGCCTTTATTTTCGGAGAGCCGCGAAATTTATTATGCGACCCTCTCTTGGCCTCTCCCTCCTTCGTTGCCTACAGACGGACATCACTGACGCGCGCGCGCGCGCGGTTGTATATGCTAAAGGGGAGCAAAAGCAGCAGGGTATTTTAGCGTCACGGCTTCTTGAATAATCCGTTGGATGATTTTGTTTTTGCGAAACGGTCTGGAACATAAAGATGGCAAGAGGAAGAAAGAATGGAGAGTTTGTTCAAAGTTTTGTTACGTTACCAATTTGAACCTCCTTTTCGTTTCACCGCCGAATAGTCTTTAGGGAACCCCCAATCTTTATCCATTACTTGGGTTAAATATATTTTTAAAATTTTGTTATCTATATTCCCTTGAAGATTGACAAAAAAAAGATCAACAAAAGGGACAATGACTTTTTCTATCCAAAAACAACACGTACACGTTATCCTAAAAAAAAAGGATCAGGGCCTGCATCAATAAGAAAAATAATTGATCTTGCATTCCCAAGCATTAGATCAAGAATTTATGGTGACGCGAATGCACGTACTAGCACGTCTCTCTCTCTCTCCACACGCGCACACGTACTTGCTTCTCTCTCCGCTGCATAAACCATTAAAGGAACAAGCTCGCACGCCAGCTCGCTATGCATATATACACACACTTACATCGGAAGTGTACCGCTTTGGGCCTCGTGACTACTCTCTCTCTCTCTCTCTTTCTCTCTAATGCAGACCGGATTTTTCATCGGCGCGAGTTTATATACGAAGCAACGCAACTCGGCGGCTCTAAATCACCGGCGCGGCGCATCGGTGCGGGAAAGCTCTCGATCGATAATATAAGACAAGGCGCCGGGACTCGACACAGAGGACGAGAGTCCATTTCGCGTAATATATCGCGCCAAAAGGTGTGGGTATATTTCCGAACGAGGAACGGGGGCTGAGCAGAGCAAGGGCTCCTCTAAGTCGGGCCCCCGCGAGAGAGAGAGAGCGCGCGTGGGTGCAGAGCGGGGCCTTAAGTGACTTTTGGTGTTTGGCCGAGCGCCGACAAGAGGCCCCACCGCACGCTCGCTCACTCTCTTTCTCATCCTCTTTCCCCCTTCCCTCCCCCATCAGCCCATGCAGGACCTTTTGCGCGAGCGGCCCTCCGAGAGCACTCGCGGATATTTATCATGGAAAATTATGGCTGACGCCGAAGACCCGATGCAAATATGTATGTGTATGTACATATACACGCGCGAGGGGGGGAGGGGAGAGTCACAGGGACAGTTTCGAATCGAACGATTCGAAATGAGCTTAGGCTCGGTTGGTGATTAATAAAAATAATTACCTTCTGGGTATATTGAAATAATAAATTTCCAACTGAGCGTGTGTCTCTTTCTCTCTTTCTGGGTGTCACGAATAGAAGGGGAGGGCTAAAAGAGGAAGAGAGAGTGAGCGGCGAGGGGGTAAGGAGAGCGGAAGATAAGGATCCTATATTTCAGCGCGATATAATCAAATTAATGGCGACAACTGAGTGCAAATAAGACTATAATAATAAAATATCGAAGGCAATCAATTTGAATCGCGGGAGACTAGGCGCGATAAAAGAAGCAACCAAGAGAGAGAGAAAGAGTGGAAAGGGGGAAAGAGATCTTGGCCGAAAAACCGGGTCGCCCGCACGCGTAACTCACGAGAGAATCTGTACACAGACACATAGGCACGTACAACGTAAAGAAAAAGCAAACACTACAAAATGAAATTTATTCAAACGCAGCCAAGTAGACACGCGGAGAGAGAGAGAGAGAGAGAGAGAGAGAGAGAGAGAGAGAGAGAGGCATTATGCTACGCACGAACATAAAAATGTCAAGCAGAGTGATATGTGTGGGCTCTCGGTATACAACGCTCTCTCCGAGAGAACGTTCATCTGCGCCACCCCTCCGCCAATAACCCCCTCCCACCCCACCGCCGGCCGCTCGTCCTTAACTTACTACTAGCCAACCCTGTCGAATTTTCGGGGGGATTCGTCAAAAAAGCCTGTGGAGTGCCGCTAGACCTTGAAGCAATAAAAGAAGATTATATCGGCTACTGGAAAATTCTGGTTAGCCCAACGGAGCTCTACTCTCTGTATGTATGTCTATATCTATGTGTATGTGTGTCTGTGTATACGACTACGGACGTCTTGGGTGGGAAAAATCGGCGCGGCCTAGATAGACGCCTGCGTGCCAGATGTTTTATTGACCGTTGCTGCTGCCGCCACCGCGCGCTACATGCCTTGGAAGAAGTAAAGGAAAAAAAAAAGAAGCGAACGAAACACGTTTTTCGGTCACTGGTGAATTTGCTACCTGACTATTATGGGCATTGTCTAGCGAACACAGAAACTATGTAGAGCTAAGATTTTATTTCTTGTTTTTTTTTATTTTATGCTTCTGTGCGTGATCTTAAGCCTTTTTATTTATATTCGAAATTGATTTATTATATATTTTTATGGTTTGTATAATAAACGCAAGTGCGTACAAGAGCTACAGATAAGCATAACGTTAATAGAAAATTGCATTATCCGACTGGAATAATTACACTGTCTTATACGTGAAATGATGTATACTTGTTTGATTATTCGATCAAGATAATTTTTCTATAAATTAAAGATATTAAGTATCTTAATATGTTTATGGATTTTTTTACATAAAACCGTAACGCGCTTTAAAACATTATGTACAAGCAAGTAAATTTCATTCATCCCTTTACCGTAATTTCATAATTTTGACGAATAATCCTAAACAAGCGCGCGTACATGCATTCTCAGCTCTAATTATACTTATTCAAATTCCAAATCTATCCGACGGGAAGTTTGGAGCTTAATCCAAAACAACTTGCTTGGCCCAGTTTTCTCGCCGTACACTACCCGCGACAATGTAACACTCCTGCGTGTATACCCTCCTACAAGCGTAAATCACCATTGAGAAAAAAGCAAATTGCTGAGAACTCAAAAAATCAAGCGAAGCCGTGTCGAGTCTATAGGACAAAACATCAGCTGAAAGAGGAAGCCCGCAAGAAAGCGTAAGCTACATAAAAAGAGAAGTAAGCCAAGAGGAAGGGGACGGAGAAACAAGAGAGGGGGAGAGATGGAAGGTAGAAGAGAAAAAAATAATATGAAAGGACGCGGAGTCTGCACGTACACGCGTATAACGCGCAAGAGACAAGCCAAAGTCCAGGAAGGGTCGCGGAGGAAGAGGAGCAGCGGCTAGATGGGAGGGAGGGGTGGCGAAGTGGACAAGGGTTGCGAGAAAGGGGTAGGGAGGCAAAATATAGCCCCCGAAACCCAGTAAAACGGGCTAAAGTTGAGGAGGCGAAACGGACGTGTACGCCAGAGAGGTTGTAGCCAAGGGAAAGACAGACAAAGAGAGAGGGAGTACTCGTTGCAGTGACGACTAGGAGGAGGAAGAGGAGGACGACGACAACGTCGGGAGCAGCGGTGGCGGCGACAGCGTCTCTGCGCAGTAGATACACCTAGTCTCCGTCCAGACGTATCCACGCACACTCACACACACACCCCCTGACACCCGCACATATTTCGCCTTCCCCTCGCGTGTATAGGTTATATCGCGGCGGGAGGGGGGGGATGGTAGTATAGGAAAAGGAGGAGGAGGGTATAGGGTAGAAACGAAGAGTACTTTCTTCTCCCCGAGCCTCCCCTTTACAATTCAAGCCAGCAGCCCCCACCCCTCGTCTGCTCTGTCTTACGCTCTGTGTACAGTATATACGTATAGAGAAAAAGCGGCCGCGAGCCGATCTCCTCTCCTTTTTTTTCCTTCCTCCACCTTGCGCCCGGTACAAAAGCTCTCGAACAGCGGCAGCAGTAGAGGCAGTGTCGGCGGCGGCGGCAGCAGTTATTTCCCGGCGTTGCTTCGCGTTTGTGTAGGTGTGCCTGTATCTACGTGTCTGTGGATGGCTCGGCGGGTGGGTGTGCGGGCGCGAGGACGTCGGTCTGCCTCCCCCCACCTGGGCCGCCCGCGCTCTCCTTCCTTCTTCGCGTCCGTCCGTCCGTCTCGACTCGTCTCGCGTGACGGCCTCGTCAGCCGTCAGGAGAAAGCAACCCCCCACCCCTCCTCATCCCGCTACCTCCCCGTTCGCTCCCTCGTCCCGACCACCCGCTTACTGCTCCTGGCGGCGCGCTCCGCTTCGTTCTCGGATCGATAACCTGGCCGCCTTGTGCCGCTCTGCCTCGGCGGCGGCGACGGCTGCTGCTGCTGGCCGCCCGGCATCACCCTCCTTTCAGCGCTAGCCACCCACCCATCGAACCCGACCGGCCGTTCTCTCTGACGACCACCCACACCTTTCCTCTTCCGCTCGCTCTCCTTCTCCATGGCCGTCGCCTTATCCTTCTCTCGCCGTCCCGCTGAAAAGCGATGCACCTACACTACACAGCTCCCTCCCCCCAACGCTAGCCCTCGAAAACGGCCCTCCCCTCCTCCTCCAGCTCCAACATCAGCAGTACAGCCCGTTCCACTTCCCTCGTCTTTGCTAGGCTGCCGGCCTCTCCCGTATTATCATCCCTTTGCCACCCCCGCGTGCCCTCCTGGACGCACTCGGCCACACTCTGCCCCTCTCCTCTCTTTCTCTCTGTACTAGCACCACCACCAGTACCGCCGCCGCTGCTATGCGTCGCCCTAGCATCGAGCACACGGTCTAGTTGAGTCAAGTTGAGCCACCGCCGCAGGCAGCAGCGCCGCTGGCAGCAGCCGGGTCAGAAGACGTCTGCCTCCGATGCCCGGGCGAGCGACAGCTACTCCCCCTCAGCCACCCTCCACCCCCCCCCTAACCTACCCACCCCTTTATTTTCCCGCGACTTCCTCCGCTACCGACCGGTTGGCTCGCTCGCTACCTCTCTCTCCCTGCTTACCCCTTTTCCTCCTCTGCTTCCTGGTCAGTCGTCCGCGCTGCTCTGCGACTTTACCCCCTCGCCGCCCTTCTTGCCTCCGCGCTCTCGGTCCTTTTCTTCCTTCGCGTTTCCTTCGCTTTTTTTTTCTTCTTTTCGTTTCTCTCGCTGCCGCGTACACTCGACTCTGAGGAGTTGTTGTGCGCTTCCTTCTCTTCCTCTCCTTTCTTTTTTTCGACTCTTGTTGCGCGCGCTCGTGGATTTGTTCCTTCTGAGCTTCCACCTTCTTTTTCTAATTGCTCCGAGCGCAGTTTGCTCACGGAGCGTATATACTTGTTATTGAAATGAGAGATTGGATGATTTATCGGATGTGACTTTTGTATACCCAAAGTAAACCTATTGTTTCAAATTGATAGTGTACAAACTCCGGATTTTGGTTCATTGAAAGTCGCATAATTTGAAAAAGAACCCGCGTCGATATAACACCCGTTAAAAATTAAAAACAAAACAAAAAACAAGAACATCGTCGACGAGTGAGAGCCGGCACTTTATCGAACCTGAGCGGTCGACAAAACGATGAGTCGACGCCAGGGAGCTCAGACGGTCCCTCACCTTTTGTCTCTCCTCTCATTTCCTCCCTCCTCGCAGTCGGACAATACTTTTCCCGTTGACGAGATACTGAAAGCTGCGGCTGGTTAAAAAGCTTCTTCTCATCCCTTGCGCTTTGACGCTCGGAATTTAAGAAATTTTGCTTGAGCTCTCTCTCCCCCGCTTCTCCACCGTCCTCCTGCTTTAGACTGAGTCGCATCGCCTGCTGCATTGTTCGCCTCGTTCGTAGACTCCATTGTGAGTCTCGAGTTTTTCTTCAAAATGTACAGGTTAACCTACATTTTTTTTCCTCTGGCTCGCTTATGTTCTTTGTTCTCGTGATAAGACGTATACAAAAAAAAATTATATCGATACCTTTACATAGTACTGTTGCTGCTAAATTTAAAGATGTAATCTAGTTAAAAGAGTAAACTGTTCCCACATCGTCAAGCTAAATTTATGTCTAAGCTTCTTAATCAATTATTGATAAACACCCATATACCTATACAGGATTCAGTCCTTGAACCATAGCAAAATGTTGCAATTTCTGTATGATACAGTAGTGAAGAAACCGGAGCAAAGGTATAGAGAGGAACGGCAGTTCAGTAGCAGATTCAAAACAAGGTCGGAACACAAAAGAGTCAATGATTAAGCCTCTTAACTCACTCGCGATTTGATCTAGTCAAAACAGGGAGTAGCGAGGGGTCAGGGGAGAGTAGTCGACAGCTGCAAGATGTGCTTAATTAGCCTTGCTAGTCTGATTGTTTTTGGAACGAGCAACTCGATGTTTTTTCTCCTGCTGGACACCTACAACTCGCCTCTACACTGCTTGCCTAGACTTTATCTCGGGCGAGGACAAAGCGCGGGAAAGAGAACAACTGCCCTCTCTCTCGGCTTAATTGAACGGCTGGCGCGCCAAACAGATTTAGCGAGAAGTCGGCTGAGCGACGGTTACTTTTTCGAGGGAGAGTGCGAGAATTAAAGGGCTGATGTCGCTTGGACTTGACTGTTTTATTGTGCTTTCCCGGTTAGTGAGTGGGTTGCCCGTTAATTTGCGCTAAATCAACTGCTCGTAATAATGCACGACCGTAATGCGCGCCTATCGCTTTAGCTGGCTTCTTGTATCTTTAGTTTTTGATGAAATTATTTAGATTTCCGTCCATCCATTTATTCGATAATCCGACAAAAGATACATATTTATTGACATGAATTGTAAATAAATTAATCTTAGGGTAACATTTTATTATAGAACAGTATGCACTTTTAATAAAGTCGCGGTAGTGAGCAAACGACAAATAAAAACTCAATTTCTACGGAGCCAAAGAGGCATCACATCCGATTCGCCTCGTTGAAAACACGCAAACCTACGTATATATCGCACACGAAGATCCACCTTGACTCCAGACCCTCAAACAAGATCCCTCCGATCGAATTAAAGAAAGCTGATCGATATCCCCGGCGTATAGACACGGATTCGCCGGAGTTGGTCGCCGTGGCGAAAATGAAAATAAATGTCGACTCGGCGAGAAATAAAAAACAGCAAAAAAAAGGCAAGGGAGGGGGGGAAGGTGCGCGTATAGTCGAAGAAAGCGAATCGGAAGGTTGGCTGGGCGCATCAATATTCATCGATTTGGCCGGGGCTTCGGTCTGGGGGAGCCCCTCTCGATCAATCCTGTGCATTGCCGAGAGAGAGAAAGAGCACATCGTCGTCGCGATCGACTAACTCGACGGCTGCGCATGCAAAACAAGTATAGCGCCGGCGCCGGCACGACTTTCCTCTACCGGCTCTCTCGGCGCAAAGTGACCCATTGCTGACGCGGCGGCCAATCGATATACGCCCACCGAGCGTTGCATCCCCTCTTGCCCACTGACAAGTGTGCGGTGTTAGCGAGGCTGGCGGCCGACGATTCCCTCTCTCTCACGACTCCTTGCGGAGGCGGAGGGGGTTTAGAGCTTGAGAAATTGCGCGTCGCGCTTGGGGCGTATTTTGGCCATAGCGACTGCTGCTGCCTAGGTTTGAGAGAGGGAGCTTGGGTTGCCGATTATGCTGACGTATGGTTGCTGCGGAATGTTTCAATTTTGAGGGATCGGCAATTGAAATCAGCTGACTTGGCTCGGCCTGTGTTTTATCGGTTAGTAATTGTTATTGATTGGAGAGTCGAGGACTTAGCGTGTGCCGATAAGCTTAATCATTTTGTTCGACTCTTGCTTGTACTTTTTTTCGGCTCAACAGTGCGTTTGTTGGGTGTGTGTGTGTGTGTGTGTGGTCCGTTAAAAGAGAAACAAATATAGATTAAACGATGTCACAGTGTTTAGTCGTGCCAACAGTCGCGAGATCATTGTGATACGCGACATAAGTTATTAGTCGTAAGATTGGCTTCGCCAAGTCGCAGCGAGCGAAAAGTAATAATTTATATATATATACGGAAAACGAAAAAGTTCTGTCAGCCGTATTCGCGTATATACCTATGTCAGCTGAAACTTGTTTCGTTAACCGGTCGTTTCGACTACTTGCTTTTTTTCTCCCCCCCCCCTCCCTCAACGCGTTACTCTCGCGAAAATTGTGACTTGCGAAATAAAAAATGCCAAATGAACCGCTACATTTATTTACTTCAAAGAATTTAAAAAAAAAATCTCGGTAGCTTGGTATCCAAATGCACGAACATTGTCCACTGCAAAGAAATGACGCCGACGTTAAAACCAACAGTAGCAGTTATGTTCGGGGCAGTTCTAATTGAAAGATAATACCAAGGCACACGTATACACTTACATTACAGTCGAGAAAAGAAAATCGATCGGGACAAGGAGAAACGGGGCAAGATAGACCGATGTGTCTCGACGGCGACGGACTCGACTGAGAGGCTATTAATTGTCAATATATTAGTGGATCGACAAGGGCAGAGAGAGCGAGCGAGCAAGGTAAAGCGAAGAAGAGAGTCGCGTCGGGGGCAGCTCGGAGAGCATCGGACTGGCGTATCAGATTGACAGTGACGAGGGCGCAGTGGTCGCGCGCTCTCGGGCTTTTCCGCCGGACTAGCCGCCAGCTCCACGTCACTTTTCGCGCGTAACGATCAAGTCTCTCTCTCTCGCCTCTTGCTCGCCAGCGCCAATCAATCAGCTCATTACACTCGCGCCACGTCCTTTTCCTCTACCACTCCTCTTGCCCTTCAGTCTTCTACGTCTGGACGCGTACTCTTACCCCATGCCCTGACATTCTTCAGCTTGATCATCCCGTTGCTATATACGTTTCCTCGATATCTTGTCCCTGCAATTTGTCATCGGCTTGTTACCTGATTTTAACAAATCGTTCCGTCTCTTTCTCTCTTTATTCTGCTCAATAATAATGATAAATATATGGAAATTATTCTAGTTTTTTCTCTGTCTTTCTTTACTAAAACGGCACGCGAACAATGTCTCGTGGAATATGTACCTGGGGTTACACTTATTCGAAAATGTAAATTGCCTCAAAGACGAGTCACTTGGCTAGACTTATTAAAAATTTATCAAATTTAAATTTATGGAAATGCTTCGTCTTCGGACCCACACACACTTTACATCGATATAATACCGTATATGTCGACATGTAAGACGATGTTCGATAATCAACAATAAAAAAAAGAAAATGAGAAAAAATCGTATTATATCAAAAAAGCTAGGAAGGACGAAAGAGAAAGAGCAAAGGAAGCAAAGGCGAAGGGGGAGAGGCGAAAGAGAGAAAGTACGTGTTCGGAAAGGAGGGAGCGCGAAAAGAATTCGAGAGGCGCCACAAATCACACACGCGTGCACGGGGGGCAGAGGAATAGGCAAGGGGTGGTTGGAGTCGTAGTCGGCAAAAGCAGGGGGGGCGGTGTGGTGGCGGCGAACGCTGCTGGTCGCATACTCGGCCTCGCAAAGTCAGAGACGACGGCGCGAGGAAGAAGGAGCGTGTACGGGTCTGCGATAACGGGTGCCGGCGGCGGACTCCGGGGGTGGCGTCCGTACTATAGAGCGCAGCCCGAGAGACGTGTGTGAGGCGCTAGTACGGAAAAGAGGGGCGGTGTGTGTAAGGAGGGGGTAGGCAGGGAAGCGACATGCTTTATGACGTCTGTTCATCACGTCACCCCAGGCTCATAAATTAGAAATCACCCCCTTAGATAGGCCCGAGAGCAGCGCGGTAGCAGCAGCTTTCCACGATATGACTGGAGCAGAGAGAGAGAGAGAGAGAGAGTATACCTAGTGAGACGATGCGCGCCGAGGCTACGTGTGCAGGCTGCTCGGGAAATATGGCGTTGCCGCGAAAAAAATAAAAAAATGCGCGCTAGAGCTCCCGAGATTCCTCGAGGTGAAAGCGTGCATCCTTAGCCTTGAGTATTATATCCAAGAGGTGTGAGAGTGACTGCATACGTTGAAACTCTGCAGTCGGTCGAGCGTCATCTTCGAGCTCGAACTTGATGGATAAGTGCCTTGGAATTTGATTCGCCTGCCTGTAGCGCTTGATCCAGTATGGCAAGTGGAATACACTCGGCGCGTCTGAGGCACGTCCGCGCGGCACAGATGCCACCACCCGGATTCTTCTCTGCCCCTATAGCTCCAGCTCTATATGTTCTTCCTCGGTCGAAAATTGCCGTTCTCGTCCAGGAACAGCAGGAGGAGGGGGATGAGATCGAGGATGAAGAGGAGGGTGTGGGGGGGGGGAAGGGAGGAGGCGAGTAGTCGGAGGAGACGTACGTCCTCCCGCGCGAGAGAGAGCGCGTGACATTTTTATACGCGGCGGCCCCAAATGATTTATCTCGTCATTCGGGGCCGAGACTGACTTTGGCCCATAAATCAAGGCGCACAGCTCTTTTCTTTCTCTCTCTCTTTCTCGCTGCTGCTGCGGCAGCGGCCACGCTGCTATTTTATTTATAAGTCCCACACTACCCCTCTTTCGCTCTCTCTCTCTTCCTCCCTCACCCCGTCCCTACGTCTCTTCTTCCTTCTCTCCCTCTATCTCTCTCTCTTTCTCTCTTGGCTGATGGAGCTTGATTGACGAATCGCGTTTACGTAAGAGTTTTGCGAAACTCTTACACACCACGTTCGTCGCGTCTCAGCTTTTTTCTCTCGCTCTCTTGCCATCTCCTCCTCTGCCTCTTTTTCTCTCTCTCTCTCTCTCTTGCGCGCTAGCGATGTTCTCCTTTTTTTTCTCTCTCTCTTTCACTCGCTCTCGGTACGTACAGCCTCCTAAGGCGCACGTGGGATATCGCGGACGAGCGCAGGGGAAGGATTTATCGATACTCGCGGAACTTGATTTCGAGAAGAGGGAGCGCTTTAAAATCGTAAATTTTTAAAAGTATTACAAGATCACGGCAGATGCCAGATAGCGGCTTTTATTTATAACACGCCTCCTCAACGCTCGCCGCTCTCCTACTCTCTTTCTCTCTCTTTCTCTCGCCACTCGTAATGATGTGATATATTTATTTCTTTTTTTTCTCTTTTTTTCGGCTTAACAAATCAAATACCTTTTTGCGACTGGAATGTACACATACACGACTGCGGGCTTAAGTTATGCGCCGTTAAACTGCTTTTGATTTGATAAATAATTTTATAAACGCGTGTACACTTATGATAAATCGATGTGAACTTTATGTTTCTCGAATATTATCGACAGAAATTTAATACTTACGTTATACGGGAAGGTAGTCTGTTACAACTTTATTTCGAGCAGGGAATACATATCATTTTTTTTTTTTTAATTCAGTTACAGTCCTGCTCTTTTTACTAACCGTAAGATTACTTTATAAGGCGAAATCATTAAAGTTGTAAGATAAAATGGAAAAAAAATTGCCTATACTCTTTCTGAGTGCGTCTGTAATTGTATAAACTTGCAAAATCACGTAATTATAGACAATATTCCGTATAGACTCTCGAGAGGGAGCCTGGTTAAAAAAGAAGGCATCCAAAAAGGCGATGTGTAACGTAAAATCAAGTATTATTATGAAAATTCACGATACACAATTTAATACGATGCGTCTCGACGATGTAGAAAGAAGAGAAAGAGAGAAAGAGCGAGGGAGAACAAAAGAGAGAAAAGAAAACGTTAAAAAATCAGAAATTAATCAATCATTTCATTGGAACCAATTGGAATTTCAAAAAATCAAGAGACTCATAATAACCACGGACGCGCCGTCCAAATTTTCATATATACAGCGCCAATTTTGCCTAAACAGACGAGCCTCTCGTCGAGATTCTCGCGCAAACGTAATTACCAGCCGTCCGTAATCTTCGAAATTCTGCGGAAAAAAAGGGCTCGATCGGAGTTCGAGAGGAGAGGGGGGGGGGTGAACTGGGGTTAAGGGCAGAGGCGCGCGAAGTGCTCCTCGGAACTCCTCGGGCGGAGGACGCTCATTACGCAGCGATGACGACCGACGATGAAGGTGGAGGAGGAGGAGGAGTAAGAGGGACGGAGTGTGGATAATATCATAGCGTGACCTCGACGCGGCCAATCATAGCTTCGACGAAGCGCGCGGATCTGGTATGGTGGAAGCTTTACTATGGGGCTCGCTATTCTTTCAAATCCGAAAGCCACGTGGAACGGCAGTCCTGCGACGAGACTGGCGCATCGATCGACATAATGATCATCGTCGCGATCGCGGTGGCGGCGGCGGCAGGATCGATGTCCGGACAGGTATTATCGAGCTGAGGCTGGGGGACCTGTAGAGAGGGAAGAAGGCGGGTGCACTTAAAGAGCTCAGCATCGGCTCGCTCGCTTGCTTGCGTAGGCCACAGAAGAAGCGAGAGCGCCCAATGAAAGTGTGTGTGTGTGTGTGTGTTTCGAAGGGTAGAGCGAGCGCGCGGTCGGCCGGTAATGCGGCCGCTGAAAGGATCGCGCTTCTTTTTCTCTCTGTCCTCGGCTTCGGCTCGTCGAAGCTTTGTGAAAAATCGCGTTACAACCCTAATTTAATTTTACGACCGGGGCATTACCGCGCCAGAGACGCAGATCGTGTATGTATGTGTGTGTGTACGGATGGCTGTTTGTGCGTCTGTGTGTAGTGTGTGAAAGAAAAAGAGAGAGAGAGAGCGACTTGTCTACGCGACGTCGGGGGCAGGTAATAGCTACGTGCGCGTCCGCGTATAATAACGGAGTGTATCGGGGAGAGGGGCGAAGAGGGTGGGATTGCGGTCTGGGCGAGTGAAGGAGACTGAGGGTGGAAGGGAAGGGGGTTGCCGAGATGCCAAGTGCCGAACCGGGCGAAGATAAGGGAAAGGTCGGGAGAGGCGATCGTGAGGCTGGCGCAACCTGACGAGGGGCTGAAAAAGAGAAAATTATGGGAGTTACTGCTGCTGCTGTGCGCGCCCTCCTATCCGCTGTATGGAGAGGAAGCGATTTCTAATGGACTGACTTCGAGGCAAGACGGAGCTCTCTTTGCGCCAACCTCGTTGACGTCACCTTTGTTTTTTTTTCTTTGGATTTTGTGGGACTTTTTTTCAAATTACGACTGATGATCTCTCGTCAATTGGATTGGGTAATTCATTGTTTCGTTAGATTTATCATTTAGATAGGATTACTTTTTTAAAAAGAGGAAATTTTTTAAAGTATTTTTTGCGTGGGGTTGGTCTTTTATTAACATTTTGAAAACTTTTTCGATTTTTGAAACGTGTAATTTTTTTTTTATCACTACTTGAAGAATAAAACGTCAAACGTATTATAATGTGAAAAACAAAACGAGCGCATTCAGAAAGAAAAATAAACACAGGGTAAAAATATGGGGGTACATCGTCGAGCCGAGGCATAAGTATGACGCGCCAAGAAGAATTTAATAAAGTTCGAAGCGGACAAGAATACTGGCTTGGGGAGAAGAAGAAGAAGAAGAAGTTCGTCAAAAAAGTAAATTGGCCATGAAGGAGGAAAGAAAGGAAAAGGAGGCGAAACCGAGCAGGGATAAAAGAGAGGACCCACGGTAATAATCAGTTGTAACACGGAGCTATCGTAAAACGCAAGAAAAAAAAATTGTTAGAAGTGGGGGACAAGAGAAGGGAGGGGGAAACGAGAGGTATCGAAAGCCCTCTTCTGTTGAGCCGCTGAAAAGATGGAGGAACCGAAAAAGTGGACCGCAAAGAAAGAGAGACAGAGAAAGCTCGCAGGAAGTGTTATTATAAGCGAACTATATCGAGGGTACTATGGCAAAAAACTAGTGGTCGAGGATTCGTCGAGGCGTCCCAGGGTCCGGCTACCTCTGGGCCGCGCGCGAGCGAAGCCGATTATTTGGCGCCGCCAATCGTAAAAGTCGGCCGGCGATGGACTGATGACATCCCCCCACCCATATACACCGACTACGCGCCTCTACGACGATCCATAGCAGCTGCCGCGCAGCGATGACGCTTACGAAATATAGCTTTGAAATATCGAGATTCTTCTGCGTCCTCCCCCCCCCCCTCCTCCTCGACGGATTGAAATATTCTCAGAAATAGTCGATGATTGTAAATCATTAGCCGCAAGAGAGAAAGAGAGAGAGAGAGAGGCAGTGTGCGCTCGCGTCTAAAAGGTTTTCAATCTCGCATAAAAACGAATAAATTACGGCGCCGCCGGCCGTCTTTTTTTCTATCTTACCTCCTCCCTCTTACCTCCTCCCTCGCGGCGATTCTATCTTTTTCTCTGAGGCCGCCGACGGGGAGAACGTGTTTTTAATAGAGACGTGGCTTTGATTGGCAAACGCCGAGCGTTATTTATTATTTATTAGAGAAAATAATCTCGGATTGTAATTAAAAAGAAAAAAACTTCTTTTTAATAAGGCGCGCGCGCTCCGCATGAAAATGAAAATATTTTTCGGTGTAGGCACCCTTGAATGGTCCGGCTTAATCCACTGACGAATTTTTCGAATACCCGACGCGTTTATTGCCGCGATATTTTTACTTAAAAAAAACCAAGTTACGATACGTTTCGTCAAAAGTGACGGGATCCATTCGTAATTTTAATTTCTCGAAAAAAAAAGTCGGAATTTCAAAACATTACAGACCGTTGCGCGCGCGTGCAGCTTTATTGCACACAATATACGCATAAATCCTCTTCTGCATTACGTTTTAATGAATTGCAATGATCATTAATCAGAATGAAAAATTATCAAAGCGCGTATCGCTTTATCAATGAAGTAACTAAAAAATTAAGAAACTCCGCTCATTATTACCTGTTTAAGTAATGTATACGCCAGCCCTCGCCAACACTCGCCATATCTCGATTCGAAGATGAAGAGAGGGAGGGCCTCACTGGCCCAAACTCGAAATTGCTTTTAATCAAGATTTTTTCGGTGTAAATCTACCTTATTACGGAGTATTACAGGCATCTTAAGTCAACCGTTCATGCTTGCCAGGCAAAATAAAAAGCCCCCGTCTTAATCATTGGCAAAGTATACACAGGCTGCGACGAGAGACAAAAGAAGAGGATCCGCAAGAGAGGGAGAGAAAAGGGTCCTTTGGAGTCGGATGAAAAAAAAAAATCGTAAAACGGACCGAGCAAAGTTGGCTGGGCAGCAGCAGGCGTGCGAATGAATAACAAGCAGCGATAACAAAAAAATTGGCCGCGAAGGATAGGGGCACAGGGAAAAGACGAGCAGAAAGAGAGAGAAAGAGAGCTGGTCGCGACTGCCTCTGCCGGAAATTACTATAATAATGATCGGGCGATCCGCGCCCGAGAGTATACAAAGATCGCGTCGCACAGCTCACGTACTCGTACCGTTATTATTGCAGCCGATCGTCTGTTCGCCGCCAGCACCCTCTTTCCCCCTCCTTTTTACCTCTCTCTCTGCGTCCCTTTTATCAACGTTCCGAAAATAAAGAAAATAGACCGCTGCCGAGCGAAATTATCGATAATCGCGCGTGTATCTAGACGGACCGATAGACCTTTGGCGTCCTTCGCGCGCTCTCTTAACGACAGACCCCCACCGCCTCCGCCGAGGGAGAGCCGATTTCGCGCGCGTAATCGTCGAGCGTCGTCTCGTGATCGGCGAGCTAGCCCGCGACGCCGTACTAGCTCTCGAGAGACGAAATTTCAGAGGCCCCTTTTCCAGCTGAATCCCGAGAAAAGTGGAACGTCTTCCTCCTATACCCATCCTCCCCCCCCCCCTTGCGCTCGCAAATCACGTCGTTCTTGGAAGCGACGTTGATGCGCGCGCGCGACGGACCTGATGCTGTAAAGACGAGCCGATTTAAAACGTTATAGTGGCCTGCGGATCGAGGAGGGAGAAGGTGCGGAGGAGAAGGAGGAGGAGACTGCGGCCTGCCGGCCGCCATAATTGCGAGCGAGAGCGAAAGGCAGGACGCGATGGACCTTTAGCGGGGGGAAATCAAGGAGATAGATTGGGGTCGGACCGCCGTGGATATATGTATGCGCGCCTAAAGCTTGATCCGAGAGCTGCCGCTGCTGCTGCTGCTGGCGCGCGACCTTGAGCCCCTTCCCCCACTCTCACGATCACGATCGAAAAATGGACGACTTGTATATGTATATATGCGGTCTCGATAGCTAGTAGGTGCTGATCTTGAAAATTTTCGTGAATGAAAAAACGGTGATTTTGAATATGATCTTCGTATCGATGTAATTTTCGATTTTTCATCGAGATATTTGATCACGTTTCGTATGATTTTTTTTCTCGCGCAATTATATATTTACACGTTTTTCGTAATTACCCAAAAAAGTAATAAAGCAAGAGCAAGGCATCGTTAGAGTTTATTTTTCGGTAAAGCAATTAATTGTATGACAAAAAAAAAGGAGGCAAAACCGATTTGCAATAATTAAAAGAGCAAAAATTGAAAAAAGAAAATAGCAGATAAAGATTTCGTAAAATATGAGAACAATTTACATGGGCTTGATTAACGAGCGTTTTAATCGAAGAGAGAAGTGCAGCGGGTACGCGCCCAGGCAAAATCATCGGGGAATTAGCATAAAAATTGCCGATTCAATAAAAATGCAGCGGGCCACAATAACTTTCCGATCAAGCGCATCGACAGCCAAACTGCCCGGTGCTTATATCCGCGAATGAAAAACTGTCGTTCGATGGACGAGGCGGAAGAGGAAGGCTGGGCTTGTACGCGCATAGACGTCGAAATAAAAGCCGGTGAGCTGCGAGAGAGAGTCGTCGCGTTGTCCACAAATTGTCCATCGACAGCGATATCCTAGCGCGTTAGCAATCGCTCCGTTCGCCACACACACACGTGCAGGAGGATAGTGTGTGTGCGGGAAGCCGAGCTTTGAGCCCATCCAGTATACACAGGCTCTCTCTCGCGCGCAAGAGAGAGAGAGAGCGAAGGAGAAAGAACCTCGAGCTCGCCGAGGGTCAGCGCAGTGGCGGCGGCGCAGGAGTTCGGCTGCCGAGCGCCGTAAAAACGTCAATTAAAGTGTTTTATTTGATCCTTCGTTAAAACGTTGAAATGGAATTTTGATTTACGAGGGGGCGCGGGAGCGAGATGGCGCGTGTGAGAGCGGCCTCCGCGCCGACGTTCACTCTTTTTCTCTCTCTCTCTCTCTCTCTCTCGCTCTTCCCGCCCGTCTTCGCGTGTGCGCTCGGTCGGCCGCTCGCGTAAATAAAATAAATAGGCGGCTATAATTAGCGGGGGCCGCGCCGCTGGTGCTCTCTCTCTCTCTCCCCCCTCGCACACTCGCGCGTCGGTATATGCTATATGCACACGTCGAATATGCGAGCCACGGCGAAGAGGAGCCGCTCTTCTTTTGCCGCCCGTGAGAGGAGAGGCCGGCCCTCTCGCGACTGACGCGCCTCTTCGATGCGAAGGGGAAGAAAAAAACGAGGAGCCAAGCGGGAGGGGGGTACGCTTCTTCTGCGCCCTTTTTCATTTGCTTCGCGAATTACGAAGCTGGGCCAGGGGGAGGGAATCGAACGGCCCGTGACGATTCTGACGCGAACTCGTTTCTCCGCGTGCAGGCCTGCCACACACATACATCGAAGAAGCAGCCGCTAGTTTATACTCGAATTGAGTCGTTTTGTAGGAGAGTTCGATTTTATTCGTTTGATCGAAACCCGCCAGTAGATTAGATTTAATGCAGGGCTAAGCTTTTAATTTCTAACTTTTTTTTTTCTTTAGTCGAGGATTATTTTTTATGTTATCTATCTTTGTAATGATACTGTTAAATTACTATTTAATGGTTTTATTTGAGGAAAAAAGTTTTGATAAATTTTATTAAGGTGAAATTATTAAGCTGATTTAAATACCTTAAAAAATAAGATTATTTAGTGATATAATTTTGATATGGATTATAGAATGATTGTGATTTACGTTACGATATATAATTTTTTTATTTGACGTTATTACGTCAAATATCCTTATCGACGTTATAAAAAATAATCGCCTTATATATTTATATAACGCTACATCAATGATTTACGATCAGATCAGATAAGATTGAAAATAGAAAATGGTTACAACATTTTTCTTGATTAAATCTATTTTCATTTTTTTTTCTTTCGTTCGCACTTTATATAGTTCAAACGTTCGACATAAACTTGTTGAGACATTAGAAACAAAAGTAAAAGTATAATTGAATTTTCTAAAATTTCTATACTAGAGTATTGAAGAATAATCACGTTATCCAAACAAATGTATACAACAGGCACATAACAACGCCCAATAACCGACTATTTTCGTACAAGAAACATTGTGCCTTTGCAGAATAAACCGATTAATTTCGTCATGAAAAGTCTAGCATAGCCTGCCAAGCTGTAAACACTTATTCGACGCGAGCAGCAACGGCAGCACTATAATAAACACGTGCAATATGAACTGTCTGCGTTCGTGCAAGAATGCAACTGCATGGACATAAAATCTATTTACGCCTACTCTGGCAGCTTTCGAACTTTTAAATATATGCACACACGAGCCACAGTTGTATTTTGCATTGACGCAGACTCTGCGTGCTTCTTAATTTTTCAAATTCTTGCGATATATTTTAATTTATGATTTTTGAAATTATTCAACTATAACCAATATTTTATTTACGAATTTTATTTCTTTGTTACAGGTAAGTTCGCCAAATTGATTCTCAATAATATCCGGATGATCACGTAAGTTTACATCGCAAAAAACTATCAAGCAATGACATTTTATAAAAAAAAAAGAAATCGTCATGACAAAAACAACATTATTCCATTAAAAAAAAAAAAAAAAAAAAAAAAGGTCAGGCAATAGCACAACGAGCGTAAACAATTAGCCATAAATCTTTCGTCTCGCAGTACTTTGAAAGTTGACGCGAGCTATGAAGCATCGCATGCGCGGCTCTTGATAAATCACGTCGTTTTTTTTTCTTCTCAAAACCATTCCGAAAACATCGGAATCTCTGGTAATAAACAGCTTGACAATCATCGCGATCGTACTATCCCATGCGCACTTAAAGCCTGACGCAATCCAGCATCATATAACAAAAGCGCCGTGTACGGCTCGTATATACGCGACTGGCTGAAACAGGAAGCTGCCTGCGGAGGGAGAGAGAGAGGCCGATAGCGCGAGTATTCGCGAGATGATCTCCAGCTTGATGGATGGACGCGGGTAAGGAGGAGGAAGCGAGAAGGAAAGAAGGTGTAGCAGCGCCCGGCAATCGCGTGGGCGGATGGGGACGAATGAGCCTCGTCAAGCGACCAGGACCGCCCGGCGTTTCGCGGCCGTGATATCGTTTACCGTACTACTCTACGCTCCCACTCTCGCGAGCCTCCGGCGATAGTGATGACGCGAGCGGTGCTGCCGGAGCAGCGCTCTGCCTACCGCGTGCGTATACGGGCTGCAGTTTAGTCGCCACTGGCGTCGTCGACAAGCCGTTGCGCCGTGTCGAAAGTCGTATACCGCTACACCCGCTACTGCTAGCGTCGTCTGTGCATATAGGTGAACTATAGCGGGGGGCCGAGATCCACGAGAGCTTGGGAATATCGAGGAAGTCGCTGATTACATGTACGCCTGTTCTATCCGTCGAGCTGCGCTCTATCGTTGCTTCTTACACTTGTACCGGGAGATTTGATTGCTTCAATCCTTTTGTTTGTTGTTATTGCTGGTGTCGCTGTACAGAAGCGCCGCGCGCGAGTTTGGATTTAAGCGAGATAGGACACTCGGCGCGTTTAGTTGCGCCGCGAGAGAGGATATTACACGCGGCACGCGAGCCATGCATGATGGCAATTATTCACGAGGCCGACGTTTCCTTCGTCACTCCTCCATAAGGCCCCGGAGTATATACCAACGATGCTGTTTTATTCGAAGTCGCGGGGCTCGTGGCCTCTCTTTCGATAAATCATGGAAAAGCAATCGAATTTCGCGCGAGGGTTTAGGGACTAGCTGCTGCCGCGGGGGAGGGGGAGCCTCGACGAGAGAGTTAGTTCTGAAAAGCAGCTCTCGCTCTCTGTGTGTACGCGAGAGATATCGCTGCTCCGCGCCGTGGCCCAAAGTAATTACAAGCTAATCTTAATGAAATCGATCTATCATCGTCGATCGGCGCGCATAAAGCAAACCTACGAGTGCTGCTCTCGTGTGCCTATCGTTAATTCCCGATCGGCAGCCGAGCGCGCCCGCCCGCCAGAGAGTGAGAGAGAGAAAGCTTTCACTCGAGAGCGCAGAGCAAGCGTCGCCTAGAAACGCTCGCGTGATTTTCCCGCGTCGAAAAAGTAGTATGCGAGAGAGCCTCGATATGTATATACCGAACGTTAAGTATATACCCCCTCGTTCTCTCTCTCTCTCTCTTTCATTCTGACCGGCTCGCTCTCGACGATCTCTTGACTAGCTGCTTTTCTCCTGGCCTGGTAGCTGTACGATTTACGGCCATTATACATTATAAAACACGAGATATTTCGTGGCTTTGAAAAAAAAGAGAATTATAAAGAAGGGGGAGGGTGCGGGGTATATGGCGGGGATCAGACAGCAGCGAGGAAAGTCGACGAAATTATCATAATGTACGCCGGCGGCTCTCCGAGCGATAGATCTGCCCGTTGTGTACTGCTGCCCCCCCCCGCTCCCCGTCCACTCCCCAACCGTTTTAAACGGGCGCTTATCGTCGCCGCTTTAGCGCTCATCTCGCTGGCAAATCTCCGGCTGACTTTTTCCCCCTGCCGATTTCTCGGCAAAACGCGCACCTGCGCACGCGGACACACACTGGACGTTGTCTGTTATATCAGACTACGGTGGCCGAGAAAGAGAGACTTGTCGTTGGCGGCTGCGCTTGCCAAACCTGACCCGCTCTGCCTGCTTCTATGATCGTGCAGGTTTTATTAGACAAGGAAATTGATAGTTTTTTATGGGCTCTAACCGGGCTATAGGCGCACTATTTAGATAAAGTAATTATTGGAAATTCGAGGCGTTAAAGTTTTACGGCTTGTATTCATATACTTGGTTAAGCGGCTCTTGCGCCTATATAGCGTCTAAACGCGCGCCTCGAAAGTAATCTTTCGTGAAATATACTGCGATGTAAATCTGCGACCGAGGTGTTGGCTGTGTAGACACAAGCGGCTTGGAATCATTTTCCCTTTTTTTGCGCTCGAGTCTTTTTTTATATATAGGCAGATTCTCTTGTTTACGTGTAGTTTTTTATTTTTATTACAGTAAAAATGATAATGACAGTAAAAAGATGAAAAAAACAATAATAATAATTGAAAAAGTGCAGTAGTCATTAGGAAATAAATGTAAATGTGTATGCAAGAGAGCATTAGCAAAATAATCGATTTCGTTTAATTAAATCAAAATTTTAATTATGCCAATCGATCAACGATTCAGATATATGGCCGTCGGGGTGGACAAGCGCCTCCGCGCGCCGAGCCGACTCCCCGTTAATTTTCACACCCCTTTCATTTCAATGCAGTAGTATAGGAGACTGAGAGAGAGCAGGCCATCCGCGGCAACGTCGACCTCCGCGCCTCCGTTACGTCCAAGTCAGCGGCAAGGGACTACACAATACCTCTGTCGCTGGTATACATGCGCCCTCGAGTCCAGCCTCACCAAGAAGGACGTGCAAACTATAGCTATACAACATGCACACGCACAGACGCACGTGAGTGCAAGGGTGTAGTCGTAGGTGTCGCGCGAGATAGGCTCCTACTCCTCGCGGCAATGACCTGCCAACGTTTCGCGCATTAGCCCAACAGTTAGCTCTGCTTAATCGGGCCCCATAAATTACCAAATTAATATCCAGCTTGGGCTCTGGTCGACGCGCGGCCTGCTCGGGCCATCCGTCAAGTGTCGTCGGGGGATAGAAGCAGCACCGGCATAGCAGCCGAGAGCTCGGCCAGTAGCTCGTCCTTCCGTCTCCGTCGCACCGGCAGCAGCAGCAGCCGCATCAGTTCACCCGCGACCTTCGACCCCCGCTGCCGAGCCATGACGCCCTGCGTCCGGCGTTGCTGCTCCTAGCTCTCTCACTCTGACGAGTTGACGGATGCGGAAAGGAGGCGTCTTGCCGGCTAAGGCCGCTTTAATGGATGGCCCCCGTTGTGTCCGAGGAAGAGGGTATAGAGAGGAGGGAGGGAGGTCAGAGAGGTGTAGGGCGTCGCACGGAGAGAGGACTATAGCGCGCAGGTGGCGCTGGCGGCTCTTCCCGGCGCGTGTATTATACCTGCAGCCCTTTCGTTTGACGGGGGATTGACGGGAGCCAGACGTGCATTTATCACCCGCTCTCGCTGAAAGGCTAATTTGTCAGTGTTTGGACTTTGCCCGACGCCAGCTATGCTTACTTCCAGCCTTCTCGACCCCCTCCCCTTTTCTCGCGTTAGGGTTATTAAGGATGGGTTGACCGGCGTAATGAGGGATCGGTTAGCCTGGCTTTTCCTTTGTCTTTATGCATAAGCTGCAGCTCGGTGACTCCGAGACCGGTATTGAAGGATTGTTTTGGCCAAACTGTGGTTTTGCTGATTTACCTATAGTCCCTTGACACTTTTCGGAATGTCGCTTTCATGGTGTTCCTCGGTTTTTCAAACGGTAAACACGAAATAGTTGGGTACGATGAAAACAGAGACGATGGTCTGGTTTTATTTTCTCCACAAAATGTCACGATATTTTAATAGCGATGTAAAACCATAAGGTGAGAGCTTGAAAACGTCATCCGCATGTACCACATTACTCGCAATTCGACAAACCGATATCCTGCCACAAATATTCTCGGCTCTCGCTGAGAAAATCCGCGATTGCAGAGCTCTTACACGCTGCGCCAGTAGCCGCTGTAAACCCCATATAATCCTGGATACCCGCGGGTACCAAAATCAAACTATCGTTTTCGCTACAGTCCGGGGTGGTAGCAGGAGGCGAGGGATTACCGAGAGGGTAGCAAACGTCGCGTAGTCCCTGACAAATTCCCGACCACCCGTGAGCTCGCGGCTAGTGTTCATTATTTACACGCTTGAGTTTGAAGAGTCCCGTTGTCTCTCGTACGAGGAGACGGCTGTTGTGTCTCCCTGACGCCTACGCTATATTCACTAGTTGCTACCACAGTAAGACGCGTGTGAGAGAAAGAGAGACCGATCGTTGAGGGATAATGGCAGACGGATAAACAAGCGCTCGCGATATAGTCGTGAGGTCGAGTGACGTTAATTAAGCGACGATTGATTTATGCTTAAAACCACGGAGCCCAATGAAAATTTGACGTTTTTGGTGGTGATACTTTTGTTCGCTATTAGATCCAAAAAAATGGTTTACAATGATTACTTTTGATCTGATTATCAAGACTTTTCGATCACAATTTTCTTCATCTAAAGTCAAAAGTAAGAAGAAGAAGAGTCAAAGTGTTAGCCGTGGGAGTCGAGCGAGATCCGCAAACCGAAAACGTGCGAGGAAGGTGTAGGCGAGCGAGAGAGGCCGCTTACGAATTACGCGTTGAGCGAAACCGGCTCTATCGCCGTCGTCCCCGCTACAAGCTCTTCCTTTGCGCGACACGGCTGCCAATTAGCGGGGACTGACGTCCAGCCTGACTGACCACCGCGCCTGTCTTTCAACTCTCCTTTTCCCTCCTTCTTGTCCTCCTATCCTCCTCTGTCTTTCCCACCTCTCCTCGGGCTTTTTCACGCTCTGGTCTTCCGTCAAGTACTTCTCGATCTCTGCTCTTCACCCGCAACTGGCCTATATGGTCACTACTACGCTTTACCCCCTACTTTTGTTTAAATAAATCTTTGCAAGTTTCTAAAATTTGTTCAAACGATTTATCATTAAATATCGTATTACAGGCCAATTAAAACTGTACACAATTACCCGAAAAACAATCAATTTACAATCGCCTCATAATGTGCACAGAGTATAAAAATGAAGAAAAATCGGTCGAGTAATTAAGAATGAATCATGCAGTGCGATTGTCTTGCGTTTACCGATTCCTCGAAATTTATCGAAAGAATCGTTAACATCCGATCTAAACAAGTATCTCCTAGATTAAGCAAATTTTTATTTATCCCATTTTTTGTTCGCCTCTCGGGCGCAGCAGCGCCGCGGCAATCGTCGGGCTCGCCGTAGAGGGGGCCTCCTCCCCTTAATCTTGCACAGGCTCCGTTTTCTCATCTACGGTAACGATCTCTTTTTCCCCTCATTACACCGAAACGCGAAGATCGTGGGCCTGGACTCTTCTCTTTTTTACCCCCACTCCACCTCCCTGCCCCAGCCCAGCCGCAACCGCTCCTTTCTCGACTCTATGGGCACCCTCTCTCTTTCTCTCGTCGCGAGATGCGCGTGCACCGCCAAGAGCGAGTAGGTAGTTAAGAGAGCACATATATAAGTTTTGAGCCGGCCCTTAATTTGAAAATGAACTCGGTCGTCTTCTCGAGCCTTTTGTGTCCCCACCCATCCCCACTCTCCATTGCTCTCTCTCTCTCTCTCTCTATGGGACTTTAATTGTTTTCCGTTCGCTTTTTACTCTGCTAATTAACCGGGCACTACCCAATTGTCCTCTGTTTTCCGATAAAATTCGTGTACGCGAGGCGCCATTCTGGCTGCACAGACAAAATCGAAGCGCAATTGGCTAATAATTTTAATTACAATTTTTCCACCCTAAATCAATGTCCAGCATCGTTGCGCCCCCATCGATCTGACAAATGAATCTATTTTTCATTGACGAAATTTTTCAATAATCACGTTTAAGCGAAATAAAAAATTCTCCACTGATGAATTACTAATAACAATATCCAAAGAGAAAAAGAAAAGTAAAACCAAAAACTCGTATACATAATAAACATCGATCTCTCAATCAGGCTGAGGCAGGCTCGTAAATACGTACGCGATATCGAATTATAACGTCGACGAGGTTAAACGACACGCGGCAATTCAATGCCACACTCTCGCTCGTGTGCGCTTGCTATTCTCACTTGCGCGGCAACAACAAAATAAAAACAAAGAGCAACGCATATAGGAACGAGAGAGAGAAAACGACGCGGTGAGACAGCACGGGGGGCACGAGAGAGAGGGGGAAGAAGCGAACGCAATAAAAACGCATTGGTGGGAGAGAGCCGACAACTTTGGCCGTTATAAAAGTCCATTAAAGAGCTTGCGACCGCAGCTCTCTCGCGGACGACTGATGTTTAATTAAATATTGAGCCGATCATAAATCGATAGGTGTGCGCGCACGCTCCTGCTTGCATATATCCCCGTGCACGCTTATGTGTGTGTGTGTGTGTCGCTCTTTCCGTCCTATGAATATTGATGCGCCCAACTCCTTCCACTATACCTCCTCTCTTTCCTTCGCTCTCACTCGTTTTTTAGTCCTTCCATCCGCCAATAATAATAATTGGCTCGGTCAGCACGACTGTGTGTGTACGTGTGCGTGCGAGTGTGCCCGGCCGGCCGTCGTCGTTGGATACGAGAGAGCCCGTCTCTTACGTGATTGAGGCAAACTTGTCACGAGATACGAGTACATCATGTTTGTACCCACATGTACAACGATTGTAATTTATGGGCCTCGGCGGCGCGAGAGCCGCGTAACTACGTGCCCTCGCGCGCGCTCGCGAGAGAGAGAGAAAGAGGAGGGAATGGGAGACACGATGCCTGCATATGCATATAGTATATGTGTGCTAACGTAGTTCTCTTTCTCTCTCTTTCTTTTGCCTGGCCTGTCTATAATTAACTTTATATTTGAGCCCTGCGCGTAGGCCCGTCGGTGTGCGTAACTTATGCGATGGCCTCTTGCTCTGGGAGCCTGTACTATATGCGTGTTTGCGCGCGCGCGCGCGCCTGTGTGAGTAAGTGACGTTCCATGGGAACCGTCCTGGATGCGTATAAAACGTTATCACTTACGGCTGCGAGAAAGACCGATGCAAATGACGTCCGCTTCGGCTGCAAGGTAAGGTGCGGGCATCGCTGTGTGTGTATACCTGCGCTACGGGTGCAACGATGATCATTCGCTTCTTGTTTTTTTTTTCTTTATTTTACTTTTTGTCAAGTACAAGTGGTACTTCAGGCGATAGATTTGCAGATGAGGGCGTGGTTTTTTTCTACTCGTTTTGCCATACAATCGAAGGGGTACGGTAAATGGAAAAAGTTATAGGTATGATATTCAAATTATTTGGAAACGAGAATCGATCAATGTGTTTTTATCTCAGCGCCGATGAATAAATGTTATCCAAAGCTTTTACGAAAATCGCGCATTTCGGGCGTTTACAATAATAACAATAATTTGTTTGCGGCAGGGGGCCGATCTCGAAATTTTATCTCGTAAATTTGCCATATTAATATCGCCATCCGCGCACGCACACACACTCGCGCATTGTTTATGTAACTCCGCAATAATAATAAATTTGATTATATTCAGATGATTACGCACGCGGGATTATTCAATTCATCAGGCGCGCCCCGACAAGTTTTGTATTTCAGCGAACGTCATGATTAACAATTTTTAAATGCATCCACACGGGTCTATCGCGAAAAATCATTGCTCACTCGAAACTAACATTACCAAATCGCTCGGGAACGCATACGAATTTTTATTAAACAACGACAAAGTTCGAATAAAGCCTTGAAGCTTTCAAACGGCGCGAGGCAGTTATTGCCAAAGAGAGCGATCGTCATAGAGGATCGAAATCGCCGTTTATTTCATTTATCCGGAGACGTGTCCCGAGCCAGTTAACCGAGCGTATAGATCATCCCCGACGCAAAGCTCAGAGGTTAATTATTGCGAACGTCCCGCTGCATTATCGGGTGTCCGTTCTGGCCGCGGCCGAGAGCCTTCGCCGGGGAAAAAGCTAATAGAGCTCGCGCGTTTTTTTCGCCCTCCACCCCCCGCACGCTGGACGTGACGCACGCACGCGCCGTTGCACTTGCACCGGCCAATCGACGTCCGAGAGCGCGGGGGTAGAGTAGGAGGGTGGAAACGCGACAGCGCGCGAGATAGCGAAAAAAGAGGGGACGCCAGGGAAAGTCGGCGGAATAAAAGAAACGAGGCAGGCCGACGAGAGTGAGAGAGGAGGGGGTGAGCCAGTGGCCAAGCCGCGTCACGTTGCATTACGGAATGATATTCGCTAATTGAGCTCGAAGATAAAAACGACGGCTAATAACCGTTGGCCCCAGCAGCAGCAGCGTTGCTACTGCTGCCGTGTAGTTGCCTCGGCACTGCCTGCTCGCCGGAAGTCCCAGGAGTCCGGATAATCATACGTTGTACACCTCTACCGACGAGCTTGGCCCGCTACTGCTGGGCCGTATACCAGTGAATCCTCTTGCCGGAGCCCCTGTCCTCCGAGCGTTGCTTTATCAGTCGGCGCGTCCGAAAGGCTTCTTCTCTCTACCCTACCGCCCCTCTTGTCTCGCGCCCTCTCCCTGGCCTGATCTCTTTCTCTTTCTACCTTTATTTATGTTTCTTCCTTTTGCGCCGCTAGAGCGACTTTTCCATTTATTTCTGGCCGGCTCTTTCTCTCTTTCTCTGATGGAAGCCTGTGAAAAAAACCGGTGACCCTCTCGTGTTTTGCGCCCAGCCTCGGACCCGGACGCTCGGCCATTATTTGACGTTTACCTTTATTAACTCGTTTGGAGATAAGATTTTTCCTGCTGCCCGCTTTGGGAGACATGCAGAGAGAGAGAGAGAGAGAGCTTGGTGGAGGAGGGGGTAGAAAGGGAGCGAAATTTAAATTCATCGCTCTATCGTAAAAGTATTCGGGTTACCGAGTTTTGTGACCTGCACGACTGCTGCTGCTACTCCTGTGATTTACTGCTTTTCCACTGCAAGATTTTTTGTCTTTGTTTTTATTGTAGCTCTCTAGATTTTTCACTGTCATTTTCAATATTTACGCTACGCAGGAAATGAAAGAAATTTAAGGAAAAAATCGGTAATTTGTTGTTCTTTATGAACGTACGAATTATTTTTACGATCGATAGTTGACGTAAACTATCGCGAGTGAGAGAGCGACAGGTTTCTCAGGACGACGGTAAAGGAGAAGAAAAAAAAGAAAGACGGAGAGTAGGCGAGAGAAACAAGCCGAGGAAAAATTCATTACTGCGAACAAAAGTCAGCGAGAGAGAGAGAGAGAGAGAGAGAGAGAGAGAGAGAGAGAGAGAGAAGCCCGAGCTGGCGCAATCAGGTGCGCGAACGCGCTCGGGCTTGATAGAGCAAGTCGGCCCGAGAGTCTGACGTGCAATAAAAGTGAAAAGTAAGACCGAAAGCTGCTCGATCTGACGAGCTTGATGGAGACGTCGCCGTCGTCGTTGCTGCTGCTGCTACTGCTGCTGCTACTGCCCCAGACGGTCGCGGACGGCTCGACGTTTGATCGACACCCCCCGGTCTTCAAACCCTTCCAGCCCCTCTTCCCCTTGCTGCAAGTCAGCCGGGCTCGCCGGTATCAAAGAGCCATGAACTCTCTCTTTCCCTCTCCGCTGCTTTTGCTACTCTACTTCCTTCACCTTCCAGTTTGTGCATTCTGCGTGTATCCTGCTGCGAGTCTCTTAGAGCCTGTCTCTCAGGTCACTGATTTGATTTTAGGTATTTCGCTTACTTTTGCCGAAGTTTATATGCGTAATAATTATTTTGCATAACTGTATATAAATATAATTATAATTGTCTAATTTACTTTAATAATACAATACTTACTAATGATGAATTTTTTGTTTGTTCCAGGTGAGTAAACTTCGTAAAGATCAATAAACTATATCTATTTGTGAGTACATTCAAAATATCAGTTGGAAAAATTAAT
Organism: Anagyrus pseudococci; assembly: GCA_030522585.1. Classification (NCBI taxonomy): domain Eukaryota; kingdom Metazoa; phylum Arthropoda; class Insecta; order Hymenoptera; family Encyrtidae; genus Anagyrus; species Anagyrus pseudococci. The sequence continues at coordinate 26,648 of JAPYYQ010001104.1, read as the reverse complement.
GTGCATGCATCTTTGATAAACAAAAAAATCAAATCTTTCAATTTTCTTTTACGATTTTTAAAATCGTACTTATTTAATTCGTATTTTTATTATTAAAATTCAATTTTACTATCGATTACACGCCGCGAATCACTTATAGAAACACTCGAACCCTTACCATGAAAAGCATCTTACCTTAAGAATGGGATACATTTGCAGAAAAATCACCGGCCATTAAGATATTGCTCTCGAATATCTTGGGGTAATTTTAATTTACTCGATATCAAGTAGCAAACGAACTTGGAAATATTATATCAATGCGTTTTACCAACTAGAAAGAGAGAGAGACCTGCATGAGAACCTTAATTACTTTTTAGAATACACGCGGACGCGCGCGCAAATGAAAATTATTCAAAGTTTATTGATTGCAGTGATTATAAAACTATTAGCTCGACTTACTTACGCTATGTGCTTTGAATTACTTTATTCGTTTGTTTTTGCTTCTTTTTTTTCTCCACATTTTCACCACTACAACACGGTCGGCACTCAATTGAAAATATTTCGTTATCTTGGAAGAATTATGGCAATGAGGGACACGGGGTTCTCTCTCTCTCTCTCGGCAAAACACAAACAACCACATATAAACGTAATTACCCACGGCCATATTCCACAGATAAAAATGAATGGGAACTCGGCTTCCTTACAAGACGACGACTTCGTCGCATTTCCAATATACATGTCATATCTTCCATCTCTGTCTGTCTCTCTCTCTCTCTCTCTCTCTCTTTCTTTCTCCTTCAGAGCCGTTTACAAAGCGATTAACATTTAAATAACTGTCAATTTTCTGATTCAGCACACTTCCATAATTATAAAAAGAGACAGCCGGCTAAGCAGCGGGGGAAAAAAGCGCGCGCGAGTAATAAATAAGGAGTCCGTCATAAACACGTCATATCCATATAGCGAGAGAGAGAGACGCGGCAAAAGAGCGCGAGGATGTTGAAAAATAAAAATTCTCGCGGGGCCTTAGCGCGCATAGCGAGCTTAAATATATTCAAATAACACTCCGGCCAAACAAAAACGTGAAAATTATTGGCCGCGTCGTCATCCGGCGAGTATGCGTGTCGGTGTAGTCGAGAAACGCTATATAAGCGGTAGAGAGCGACAAACTTGATCGACCGTCCAATCACATTAAAATAACAGGCGTCGACTCGTCCAATAAATCGTCGACTCAGGCCGAATAAAAACGCGTCGCTCTCGCGCTGCGGCTAATGTGAAATATAACTGCGTCGCGCGTCCTCCCCTTCTAGACGCACACGCTACAGAGTCCCGCTCGCTTCTAGAAGCAGCGACGAGTCGACACACATCAGAAAGATATCAACGGCTCTCATTCGGTAAGGAATATGTGCCTTATAGGGCCCAACTGACGACGGGGGCCCGGATATCACGCTTCTTCCTCCTCTCCTTCTCCTCCTCCTCCTCCTCGGGAATCAGAAATTCCCGATGCTTCGCGATAAATCAATCGAGGGCCGCAGCAGAGAGTGAGAGGGATAACGTGGTAGGGGGGAAGGTGAAGCATTTGCGGTCAAAAAGAAGAGAGAAGGACAGCCCAGAGAGCAGAACGCGCGCGCACTTGGTCGGGCTCTCTGCGTCGCTCCGCTCGATGACGACGACGGCGCGGCTATATGCCGGCTCCTCGAGACGGAGCCTTTATGGCGGGCATAACTCGCCTGATTTCACCGGAGATTATCTCGTTATTTATTGGAAAGCCTGGCTGCGCGCGTCAAGGTATATCCGCCGCCGCCCGAAAAACTCTCCGCACCCCCCCCTCCCTCCTCAGCTGCTTCCCTCGTGACCGCGCGCGCGCGCCTTTCGTCTCCTCGGCATAACTTAAAAGTCGAGCGCGCCTCCGTTCTGCCTGCTTCTTCTCTCCCCGTCCCTTACTGCTCTAGCTTACGTACCTTTTTTTCTCTCCTTCCTTCCGAGCTTTGTGCTGACGGCCTTCTGATACCGCTTGTGCACGCACGCATGCCGCTCTATAACTGTGCGGACTTATCGCACTCGGACTGAGGTCTGTACACGACTCGCCGATCGGCTGCGTTTCAATTTTTCATAAATAAAGCAGCGGTAGTTTAGCGTCTGGTTCTTGTGTAATTTCCACGCTGTATCTTGAGGCTTGATCGACTTGCCATGTCTTTTATTTAGTCCTCGTGCACTATACTAGTGCGTCTAGTCGAGACACGATGCTTTCTCTATATTTAGCGATTAGTTCAATCTGCGATTTTTCCCATTCATCAGGCTGATTCTCTTTTTGTTCCCCATTCCTCACTGCTTCCAGGATGAACTACTCGATGAATGAAATGTTAATTCGTCGCGATAAGGCCGTGGGTGAACAAAAACCGAATTTATCGCTTACTAACACAGGAAAACACGTTAGGAAATTCTTTTTCGCCAACTCATTCTAGATTATATTTCCTCGGGTTCGATCATATCCAAAGCCTTGATGAGCGCTATAATTTAATACTTTGTTTATGCGCCGTTAACTCGCCGCCACCTCGTTGATGCAGCTGTTTTATTGGAAATTTTTGCTATTCTAATTTCGCCGAGTGACACAAGACACGCGCTTATATTTCCTTATAACGCGCATACGATGTATCCGCGCAGGAGATGTAGATCGTAAAGCCGATTAAAAAATCGGCTAAACACCAATTTTCAAATATTAAATCCATTACACATCCGGAGTTTACGGGTATATAGAGATTAGAAGACTCGCGGTGAAAATATAAGGGACACACGCTCGGATATACAGAAACTCGTCGTGAAAGTATAAGACACACATTCTCTTTAAATTAGCATAAACCTCGAATCGACCATTGAGCGAGAGGGAGAGAGAGAGGGGGCGGGGAGGAGCATTAAATCTGCATACCGTAAAGAGAAAAAACAGAATCATCAGCAGTGCACGTACAAGGATCGCTGCTGAGCGAATAACCGTAAAGTATCAGAGGCGTGTGTAGGGAGCAGGGGGGGGAGCAGAAGGAGAGGTAGAATCGAGTTGGGACAATCGATGCAGTTCTCGGAAGAGCGTGGACACGGGAGGAGGGCCTCGGCTACAGGGAAGACGGACGGACGTTTTCGGGCCATTTCTCTCTCTCTCTCTCTCTCTCTCTCTCTCTCTCTCTCTCTCTCAGTCCAGCCGCGATCGACGAGGCGCCCACGCGCGCTGCTTTACTCTACACTCGTCCGGTTCGCTTCTCTCTCTCCTCCTGGCCTCTCTACCCGGAGATTGATCGAGCCCGCGCCACGGCGAAAGGTTAATTTCAGCCGCGCGCGCGGGCTACGCTTAAGCGCACGTTACGCGGATCACCGCGTGAGTAACGTTCGCACCGACAACGACCTTGCTCTCCCTCTATCCTTCCTCTGTCTCTCACTGAGATCTCTTTTTAGTGCAAGTAAACGACTGGAACTCGTTTAATTATTTCAAGAGGAGAAAAGCCGATTGTTGAGCTTCGACTTTACCGTATACCTGTACGCGATTTTTCGTATTATACACTTTTGCGAGGTTCTTGTGTTTTTTTTCGTTTTTTTTTTTTTTGTTCAATCTTAGTTTTTGCAGTTGAATAAATAAAAGTCGCGAGACTTTAATGCGTCGCCCGCGTTTTAAGCCGCATTCGAATCATTATATTGATAGAACGGCAGTGCGTCAACTGTCAAGTTTTTTCGATACGCAAGTTTTTTTTCTCTGATCTCAGAATGACGTTTGGTAAACAAAGATTGAACTGGTTTTATTCAAAACCATTAAAAGCGTAGACGGAATAGGAAAAAAAAACCTAGTCCGTCATTAGTATCTTATGAGCTGCGTTAATTTTCAAGATCCGGCAATAATAGGAGAAATAATAAAGAACTAATGGACATAGACAGTATAAATTAAATATAAACATAAAGAAGCGCTGACAGAGTTTATTTCATGCTATTCCCATTACTTTATTGCGTCGGCAGAGATATAAAAGATGCATAAAAGAGACAAACAAGCACTTGGCCGGCGACCATTCGACGTACACAATCGGCATGCGCAATACTTAATCGCGCGGTCGGTGTTATATAGAAAAAAAAACGACTACTCTCGCGCGTCATCGTGCTCAGCCGCATATAAATCCAAGCTGGAACTAAGAGGAGCGCATTATCGTTGGCTCAATGTCAATGGGGATCGCACCATGCAAATGTGCACGGGCACATACAACAAACGGGCTACGTCCCACGTTTATGTGTATATGCCGATCTAATCGGGCATTTTCTTATTACGGAATTGACCGACGCGCAATCGACTTTGATCCACATCCGTCAGCTATGGGCACATCGATTGTAATTACACGGGAAATCTCGATGAATATATTCGATGCATTTCCATTGGCATGATCGGCGATCGTGTAGCTGACTTGTCTACGCAAGCAGTGACGTAAACGCGGGAAAAAAATCAATTTTTGCTTCCGACCGTTTAAAAATTGAACGATGCTAACGATACGAACAAATGAGAGGTTCGTTAAAGAAACATTTTCTTTTTACTACACTAGTGGTATCGCCGAAATACATCGGGTCGATCGTAGTCGTGTAACTTTCTTTAACATTTTATTAGCCGTTATTTAGCGCGTTAACTACCTTCCACGGACTAATTACCTTAACAAGACTTTAATTCTCGGAAAAGTCAATTTACGATTTTCGAAGCTCCGTCGCACGCGAAAAGCAAGCATATTAGCCGCTCGCACGCGCCGGCAATAACAATAAAAGAGTAACGCAAACAAAAGCCGAAGCCCATAAAAATCTTAATTTTTAACGTCACTGCCGAGTATCTTAACGCGATCGACTATCGCTTTAGGGAGTATAAAAATAAATATGTCATTAGTGTATGTACTCCAAGACTCGGAGACTCGGTGAGACGAGCAGAGAAGAAAGCCTAGTTGGAAAAAAGATCGGGCCAAAGCAAGGGAGTTACAATCCTGCCCGGTGATAGACTCTTATACGTGGCGGCGGGGGCGAGGTTGGAAAGTCAAAGGAGCGATAGGCGGCGCGCGCGTCTCGTGTCCCTCTGCCATTAAAGCGTCGCGCAAATTCAAGTGGACGCGCGGCCCTTTGTGTAATATTACATCCTATTAGGGGATGCGGGATAACTGTCGGCTGTAACGCGACATATATAGGGAAGACCACGAGACCGGCCGGCCCCATTCGAGATCATATGCGTGCCATCTAGCCGTCACTCCAACCCCTCCGACCCTCTCTCTCTCTTTACCCAAGCTACATCGAGCTTTCCATTTCATAGTCGTGTTTCAGCCGCGTAAAGCGCCAACTACTGCTCGGCCCGAGCTAATCGCGTTCTCCCCAATCAGTCATGAGAGCGTTTCTTTCGAACGCCTCGTTTCCTCTCTTTCTTTCCTTTTTTTTCTTCTTCCAACCGTGTAACGTATTGGTGAAAATGAGGCAAGCAATAAATAACCACGTACACACAGGCGTCCTCGCGAGATTTCGCTCGAATAGCACTATTGTCATGTCGAACGAGCATAAGCACTGCCAGGACTCTCGCGATACAGCAGCTATAGAAGCACAAGCAGCGAGAAAGTAGCGCTGAAAAATCGGGCAAATTAAAAATCGAGGGAGTAGCCGGCTGCTTGGCGTATACGCGCCGATTTCCAGCGCATTATAAGCGCGCACCCGCGGGCCATTTGGATAAGCATCTCTCAACGCGTGTGCGTGCGCGCGTATACGCAAGCTGGATAAAAAGTAGGCGCGCGTTATGATTCAAGGGGGGTTTTCACTTTAATACGAGCGGAGCGCAACTGGTTTAGCGTCTAGAAGCGTTAGGTAAGCGCAACTATACTGCACCAGAGCGCGCAGTATGGCCGCTGTCGATCTCTTAATCGTTTCGCGGATCGGTTTGTTAATCATTTCCTCGATGGCTAATGCGACTCTCCCCCGGCTGGGTACGCGCGGCACACTATACCTGCACGCACTACACACTCTTCGGCTTTCCCGAGCCACCGCCGCCTTTCAATATTATCCGCTATTTATGCACTTAGCCAAGTGCGTAATGCTCACTCGGTCTATGCTCGCGCATTAAGGTCTTAAACTCTGTAATTTAATTAGATTCGCGGCCGAATAATAAATACGCGGTAATTAAATTCACCGCTCGCCACCGACGCAGCGCATGACTTCTGATTCTCTGTCACTTTTCTTCTCCCCCCTCCTCCCTACCCTCTCAACAGCTCCACCGTATAACTGTAAGTTTAATCGAAGCTTTCTTTTTCTCTTTCGAGTAATTCGTAACGCGTAGCGATCGATAAATCAATAATCAAAATAAACAACGAGCACCTTTAAACGACGCTGGTTTGAAAAAAAAAATTATTGATCAACGCGGGCTAAATATCGTGCGTCTTAATTGCCTCGGCTCATTAGAAAATAACCGGCTCGTTAAAACGCACGTAACAGCGTGAAAAGGGGGATGGAGGGAGGGAAGTAGGAGCTGTCGGAGAGGAAAACTCAATTTCGCAAAACATCCGAATCACCAAGCTCAAGACCTCTTTTCCCTTTCCCCCACGCAGCAGCTCCCGTGTATACCTCTCGTTCCTACTCTACCCCGTGAAATCCCAATTTCATTCGTCGCTCCTCGATCCAAGAGCGCAGTACAATCGCGTCCGCGAAGGCGTGAACGTTTACTCTCTCCCTCTCTCTCTCCCTCACTCACTCTAGCGAGCAGAGCCGGCGCGGAGGGCGAAGAGCGGGGAGAGGGGGGGCGAGAGAGAGAGAGAGAGAGAGAGAGAGAGAGAGAGAGAGAGAGAGAGAGAGAGAAGGGAGGGGGGCAAGGGAAAAAGTGTAGCTCGAACGCGCGGGCGGCGCGAGAAAGATCGTTCCGGGGGCAGGAAAATTTCGACTATAAATAGCAGTGTATTCTAAACGAGGTACAGAGAGAGCGCCATTGGATCTAAATTATGAATTTCATCAGCGGCAGTCTGCCGTTTCATTCCGCGTTTTTAGCCTCGCCTCCCTCCTGCATCCCCCCTCTAACCGTCTCCTGCGAGAGAGCATGCTTGCTCACCTTGCTCCCTCCTTACTTTCCGCGCGCGCGCGCGCGCGGGGGTTACGAGTGCGAGAGGGTGGTTAACGCGAAACAGAGAGGGAGGATGAGAGAAGAGGAGGAGGTATGGAGGTGTGCTGCTGTTGCTGGTAGTGGTGCAAGGAAAAGGAGATGAAAAGTTCTGGCGAAGACATAAAAATGCGGGGCTCTCCCTCCTCCCACGCCCTGCATTTCCCTTTTAAAATAACGTCTTTTGCTCTTTTTTCAGTTTATTATTATCAAGTTGTGCAACGGCAGCGGCGGCGTCTTCTTCTCTCGCCGACGCCGACGCTTCTTCTCTCTGCCTTCATCGCGCTCATCTGCCGTACGTCCTTTCCGCGCGAGCGCGATCTTTTCTACCCCGAGAGCTGTTTTTTTCTCTCTACCCATCTTCCACCTCCCCCCACCTCCCACTTTCGCCCAGATACTACCTCTACGTCGTTTGAGAATCTTTCGCGTTATTCTTTACGCCTCGGCTGCTCCACTGTCTGTCTATCTCTCTCTTGACTTTTTTTTCTCAATCTCTCTCTCACTCCGCGGAGCCTTTGTTTTTTTTTCTTACACCCTACGGCTAACGCGTCCACCTTTTTTTCTCTTATCTCTTTAACTTATTCTTTATGCTTTTTCATATCTGCTTGTCTTCGTCTGTAATGGCTCATTGTTTTTCTTCCCTCTCCCACTCTGCTTTTACACTTTCATACAACAAGATCCTCGTACTTGCGTGCACTTTTAAATTTTGCCTTCAAAAGTTTAATCCAAATGTTTGTAGCTTGCATATACGCGCGCTATAGATTCACTCACAATGATTTGCTAATTCCCCTAATAACCATGTTAATACGAATAATTATCACCGGCATAAAAATCAATACCACTCATCAACAAGATGGATATACGCATCAAAATTTGCTAGAATAGTGCATTAGCATTTCCACTAAAACTTATTTATTGCCGCCGCTTATATACGCCAGGCATTAGTATACCATTAAGATAATAGCCTGGAAGCGATAAAAAAAAAGAAAAAAGAAAACAACAGAAAAGGAAACGGTAAAAGTCAAAGTCTGCGCGAGCTCTCCTCGTAAAATCAGCGTCGCGTCACTTTTATCATCCTAACTCGAACATAGCTGCCGTGGCCGTGTAGAGTATACATATATGCATAATCGAGAGTCCGGTTGATACTCGCCGGGTCAGCACGAAGCTAGTTCCCTCGTCTTTTCGCCGTCCCGGACATTTACGAATGCCCGAGAGCGCGCGCACCTGCGCGAACTTTCAGTTATGAGAATTAACGCCGGAGCTATTTAAGCTGACCGCCAGCCACGCAGGAGCGTGTATCATCGTTAGGAGGGTCCTCGTCGTCGTCGTCGACTCTAGTCCGCGCCTACGCCTCGGGGCTTTTAGCCAATTCTCAGCGCCCAAGCTCAAGAGATAACGCGCGTGTCGCTAACGCGCTGGACGTTCTCCGCGCGCTCGCGGTATAAAGATTCATGGCGATCCGAGAGCTTTAATTGCAATGCAAAAACGAGCTCTTTCAAATGCTTCAAGGTTTTATTTCGAGAGACTGAGCTTGCGTTTACCACCGTATAGATCAAAGCCAAGTCGCGGCTACTTCGCGGAATCCATTAAACAAAGAATGTCAGATTATGAAGAGCAATAAATACCGGAGTTTTAATGCAATTTTCGTTAGGCGTAGTTACCTTTAACAACATTTGATAATTGGGTTTACCCAGCAATATAAACGCGCGAAGCACGTAAAAATGGTTGAGCGAAATAAAAAAAAATCAAAATATATGCACTTATTGATAAAATCACGCGTTCGAGTGTAAAACGCGTAAAATTTTCGAAAAATCGCAAACTTTAAACGCTTACCATCCAAATGCCTATATGGCGATAAGGCTACGGGATCGTTTACACACTCGTCGCTCGCGGAGGTCAAGCGTGACAAGATCAGCAGTAAAATGCCGGGAGTCAGAGGCTAAGAAAGAGTGAGAGAGAGAAAATCGCAGGTTCGTTGCACCGCCAAATGCAAGCTCGTCACGCGTTCACGCGTCTTCGGTTATACCTTTCACTTGTGCAAACAGCAAGGCAAGGACTCGCGAGAAAAGCGACGGGCAAATGCTGACGAAAACGTTGCAGAGGTTAGAGCGAAAGAGGATTGTGATCGGTTGGGTAGATAAGGGCAGAAGAGACGCAGACACTTGGTAAAGGATATAGCCGAGCAATGCCAAAGCTGTTTGAAAGCTAATCGGTATAGGCGCGGGTTTATTGCGATGATAACGCGCAAAAAGTACTTGGTGAAGCGATACGTAAGCAAAGGTTACAACTACTTTTTGGGAAGGAAACTATAATCTGGAACTAAAAACGCAATATTAAAATAAATGTTTTACAGTAATTCATAGCCCATTACTCATAAATTAAATTGTAATCATTAAATAATTGATAAAATAACAAAAGTAATTGCATGACTCAAGAGTAAACAAGCCTCGTCCTTGATAATGCCAGAAGCGAATATTGCCATCCTCGAGCGTTTGAGTGTACAGCCAAGCACGTTAGGAGTGTGCGTATGCCCAGCTCTTCTCCAGGCCGTAAAGTCGCGCAGCTTATTAAAGAAGAGTCAAGCATCTCTCTGGTCGGTGTCTGCCATCCAGCCTCTCATCTCCTCACGCCCGGTGGTGAACGCTTCATTGAAGAGAAGAAACCCATAGGACGCATGCAGTAATGAGATTGGGCTGCCGGCTTTAAAAGAGCCCGAAGGTCAGGGGCCGCAGGGGAAAAAAGAGATCTGCCGGCGCTTATATACCTGAACGACGGCGAAGCGCCGCCGGCGGCAACTCGCTTTCGGTTAAGAGGAGGAGGAGAGCTGGCCCGTCCCCCTACCCCGTAAGGCCGTAAACCGTTTTACGGCCTTTTTCTCTCTCTCTCAGCCCGCGACGTGCGTGTGCGCTCTGCGGTCCCGCGCGCGTTCACGACGACCCGCGACACTTTCGCTATGCGCCGCCGACTCTATATACCCTCCTGCTTGACTATCCCGCTCCTCTTTTGCTTCCTTTTTTTTTCTTGTTTAGTGGCTTACGTGGCAAGAGCTGCGGGCTTGCGTGCTCGTACGTCACTGATCCTCTCGCCATGTGAATTCGTTATGGGTTCAAAGGTGCGACCGAGTCGTTTGCCAGCTGTGTCGCTGTTGACGGTAATGTCCTATATGGTAATTTTTATTTCGCGTATTATAATTTTAATTAAACGCAATTTTTTAAACTATAAATCAGGGTGCACTTAAATTTGGATAATTTATAAAGTGATTATATTAGGTGTAATTCCTGATTATCAAGCCTAAGATTTCAAATCTAAAATGTCTTTTCCCAATACGTCACATAAGTACTATCAAGTATAAAATGGGTGGCAGCACATGTGTGATAAGAATCAAAAAGCCGCAGTAACAAAGAAAACACATACCCAATACACGCACACACAGACATGCTGGGTATGCGGTGCAAAGAACCAATGTATCGCGGCGAAGGGAGCAATCGAATAATAGAGTCGGAGAGAAAAGAATGAAATCAATTGCCGCAGCCCGGGCAGGAGAGCGTCAGCGACACTTCCATCAGCTCCTCTGGCTTTCTCTATATATACACACAGTGGGCTCCACCTACGGACTCTATGTCGCTATTAAAAAAGAGAAAAGCGTTAAATCTTCCCTCGGCTCGTCCAGAGATCCTCCACGACTAGAGACATCCAGACGGTGGGCTATACGGCTCTAAACGGAGCTCCGCTCGCGACTTGTCCGCGGCATCGGCTGTTATCGAGAGATATACCCCGCTTTCGATTATTTCGGTGCAGCGTGTGTGCGTGCACCGGAACTTTTTGAAGCTCTCGACCGTTTATCTTGTGTATATACTCCGCTTGTGTCTTTAGACACGCGCCTCGCCAGCGGATTTATTTTTAATTTTGTTGCTTCCGTCCCCGTATAGCTTAACACCCCGCCCGCCTTCTCTCCCTCTTCAGAAGCACCTGTTGTGTAGTTCGTTATGCTCGGGACTTGTACGCGGCGCGTGTCTCGTAGTCACGCGCCTTCTTGCGCGCACTTTGTCTGCTTTCAGATATATATTTTTACCCCGCGATTTTTCCTTCCCTTTATTCTCCGAATACTCTTCCACTTCTTTACAACTTTATCTGCAGACTTTCTGTTGTTGTTTTTTTCACGAGTCTGACAACTAAAGTATATATAAAAGCTGCTGAGTTGTCTTTGTGTATGAATGGCTTGTTCTTTGTAGACAAAAATATTAGGCATGGTTTAGGCTTATAATAGATAGATAACTAGCTAGACTTAACAATTGTCTCGAAACGAATATATAAACCTTAAAAAAAAAGCTTACTTCTTTTACAACTTTTTCGAATAGTCATCCGACACACAGTACGCCGGCATAAATTAAACGTTGACGGAAAGCTCGCGAAAGCTACAGATACGCTCAAGCATGTAGCGGAGCTAACTCAAAACGGACACCAGTTCTCTGTCTCCCTCTCTTTCTCTTAGCTTACGCAAGCGCGCGCTTGAGAAGTGCAGAAGAAAAGTCGTCCCAGAAAAATCGGCTCGCGCACACGAGAGAGCAGTCTCGATGATCAACGGCCATAAATTACCAAACTGAGAAAACGTACAATTTCCAGCGCCGAGTTTCTCGTTCTTCCAACACACGTCTCACTCTCTCTCCCTCTTTCAAGCGATGATCACTGCATAAAAATCGAACGCGACGAAAAACAAAAACGACAGAAAAGGAAGCGACTACACCTAACCTCCCCTTCCCCCGTGCTCCTTTACCTCTGCTCGATGTATTAGTATGGAAAATCTTATTTACGAGCGCCGGCGTAACGGTTAATCGAAGAGCCGCGCGGCGAAAGTCTCGGGCAAGTTCGTCTTTCTCTCTCTCTCTCTCTCTCTCTCGCACCTTAAATCACACCTACATCTGATGCATTTCATAAGTCCGATCGGACCGCCTCCGCCCCCGCGGTGTGGCCCTCCCCGGTGAAACATTGCGCGCCCGCGCGAGCCCACGTTTAGCCCCGAACTCTTGGGCCGCGCGCGATAACCGTTTTTTCCTTTCCTACTTCTTCTTTCCCTTCGGTTTTCCCTTCGGCCAGGCCGTGAATGCCGGAACCGCGCAATCAACGGGAGCTCAAGTGAATTATATGCCTCTCTCTCTCGCCCTCGCTGCTATACGGCATACGGTTGCTGATGAGAAATGAAGAAGTGTTGGTAATCGGGCCCGAGCATCGCTGGCACAAGCGAGTGATTTATTTTGTTTAATTTCTGCTAAACTTTTGTTTCTCCATTTATTATTCCCTCGCTCGCGAAAGCTATAGTCTGTACCCGCGCGCACCGCAGCTTAGGAGCGTTTATCAATTATTAATTGGTATATATCTATAGTCGCGGTGGAGATTCATTCGTCCTATAGGTACGTACACGGTGGGGCTTTGGATTTGGCTGCCGCAAGAGAAACAGAGAGAAAGAGCTTGTAACTCGGCGTGTTTTTTTAAGAGAGCCGTGTGAAAGTGGGCAGGTTGATAATAATGCCGCGTTGAAAGCTTTTTGTTTTCGCCCGAGACTCTACGGCCCTGGCATATGGGTAATAAATTGCAGCTCAGCGGCGTTTATCGACGATATAGGCGCTTGAAACGAGAGAGAGAGAGAGCCATTGCTGACTCTGCGACTGGAATGCGTATATCCTTATCTTTTAATTACGTAAGAGCCTATATATCGCCAATAACATTCGTCAAGCTATTGCGCAATCGAATTATCATTTGGACTTCACATTTAATCGCTCGCGGATTTCATAAAATTTTTCGCGACATATTTTCCATCGTCGAATATGCCGCCCAACTATTCACCTAAAATATTCTTCCGTCAAGTCGTAAAAAAGATTACGAGAAATACACAAACGATACCAATGAAAAGAAATAAGACTTATGGAACAGCGCTTTCGAAAGTCGCGAGTGAAAAATAAATGACGGCGAAGCAAAGTGGAAACAAAAAACGAATCAATATGAATAAAAGCCTCGTATGGAATAATTACAGCATTGTAGAAGTAGTGAGCTCACACACACACACTTGCACAGACTCGTACAGAGCCGAAGTACATAAAGAATATATAAGGATAGCGAGCTTTCTCCCGCGGCGGCGGCAAGAACAGCCCGGCTCTCGGGATTGATTCATCGCAGAGGAATCGTCGATTCGCGCGCTCGATACCGAAGAGAAAGTCTTCCCGCCTCCTCCCCTCGTCCCTTTTCAGCTCTATAGCTGACACGTCCATCTTCGTCCAACGGATATCGTTGGGCCCTTCGAGCCCGTGCCTAGTTACACGCGGCAATTTGCAAGCCCCCGATCTCGATAAATCAGAAAAAGACAAGGCGGGCGAGCGGGTCGCGACAGTTGTCACACAGTGACCACGACGGGATGAGAGTCGCATAAATCCGTCGCGGCCGGCGCGATCGGTGTCTTATTCGCGATCATTGCTCGCGCCTCTCTCTCCTATAAAATCGTTTCTATTTCGCAAAAGCATCGAGCACTCGTTTGGCGTACACACCCCCTTTTACCTCCTCGCATCTTCCCCCCCCCCCTCTGTCTCTTTCTTTTTAACGTCATGCGCATTCGATGACAATAACTCAACACTCATCTCTCTCCCTCGCTCTTGCGTGGATTACACTTTCGTGAAATTTAATATTCGCGGCGAAAAAGAGACGTGAATTGACGCAGGTAAGGCCGGCGTAAATCACTCGGCGCAGAATGTTCCAAGCGACTTATTCTAACCAAGCGCGCGCAGAGAAGCGAGGCGTTATTTCACTTTGTGAATCCTCATCCCCTGCCTCAACAAAAGGCAAAACTCGACACGTTCATCATGCGCACCATGTCGTACTTAAAACGCTGTTTAGTCGAGGCTTTTCAAAAATCTCAACGCTGATCTCTTCACGTGGATATTCACATATTGGTGTATCGTTGTCCGTTTAAAAACGAGCGGTTCGTTTAAAACGAGCCGAAGAGCTTGCACGGTACAACAATGAAAGGTTCGCCGTGAGCGCGCGCGTGCCAGTTGAAAATAACAGGAGTCGAAATCGTATAGGGACAAAACAAGAGTCAGCAGTGGGGGGAGGTTGGGAGGGATAAAAGAGACGATCATTAGCACAGCACGGCTGATCCGTCCCATACGCGAGCCGAGATAAGAATAATCCGCAGCCGCGCTATAACAGAGCAAGAGAAAGAGAGAGAAAGGAGCGTATAGTAGGCGGAGGAGGCTCATTAAATCCGTATAGGCTGTTGCGTAAATATCAGCCGAGAGCACTCGTGTAAACCAGCTTCTAGAAATGGACAATAACCTTGACTGTGGGGGTAGAAAAAAGGAATGGAAGCCGAGCGGTGTGGGGAGAGGAAAGAAATGTCAGGGGTCACGCGTGCCAGAGAGCCGGTCGTCCGCCACCCCTTATCCTTCCTCTTCTCACGGGGGCGTTGGAAGCGCTCTCCGGTGGGGCTCTTCTTACCTCTCTCTCTCGCTCTTCCACCAGCTCCTTCTCTTACTTAGCCTCCCCCCTTCTCGTCTTTTTCTCCCCCCGGCCAGCTCGGCAGATTTTATCTGGCGGCCCTCTGTGCGCTCAATGAGAGAAAGAGAGCGCGAGAGGGATAAGAGAGAGAGAGAACCTCGGGCATATTCCCTGCGCGCGTCCTCGCGCTACCGGCGGGCTTATTAGAGCTCAGGTTGAACATGACGCGAACCGGAGTTATGGCCTCGCGGCTTTTGTTATACAACCCCCCGCCCCTCTCAGATCGCCGCCGTAATCTTTTAGCTCTCGTAAGCGCCGCACTGCGCGAGAGTTTGTTTCTCTCTACCGTACTTCTCTCCATCGTCTCTCTCTCTCTCTCTCTCTCTCTCTGGACTGGCTGAGCCACTCTACTACCGTCTGTCTTTCTTCTACCTTTTATCGGCTGGAAAATTTTGGCTCTGTTATATGCGAGGCATTTCGTAAGGGATTCTTTCAACCCTCCGTTGCGTACAGGTTCAACTTGAGGCATTTATGGTTATCTAGAGTTTGACGCTCGTAATTACCGGGTAAAAAAATGTGGAAATGAAAAAAAAAACAATTTTTGAATGACAGGCCAGATGGCCTCCGTGTCTGGTGGTGGTGGACCCAGTGCAACCTCCTATCGCTTATCTGCTTACTCCTCCAGGCGTCTTTCTTTCTCTCTCTCTTTCACTCGCTCTACTTTATCTCCTGCTCCTTCTCCGTCTTTCACTCTCGGTGGCTCGAACCCCTCGTAGCAGCAAAGCTCGCCATAAATATCGAGGGTGACGGTCGAAAACTGAAAGGGCCGAAGACGCGGAAAAGAGAGGAAGAGAGAGAGGAAAAGAAAGGAAAAAAGAGGACGGAGGAAGAAAGATGGAGGGAGAGGGAGAAGCGAAAAAAACGGTTTCTAGAGAAACTAGCTTAGGGTATATAAGCGAGTGCGGGAGAAGGAACGAGCTCGACTCACGTCGACGTCATCGTCTCTCTCTTTCTCTTGCTGTGCACCCGGGCGCGTGGGTCTAACGGCGCGCGCAAGGCGCAGCAGTTTCGACTGTTGCCCAAGACTTGAAGGCGAGTAACCTTGTTTCTTTTTGCCATCGGCTTCTTTACTTTTTTTTCTTCTTCGCCTTCTTTTTCCCTCTCTCTCTCTCTCTCTTGCTCTCCTCCGCTACTTTACTGGAAAACTGCAGTGAAGTGAAACGTTTAAAGCTAGTCAAAAGAAAAGGCAGTTTTATTGCCCCGTACGGTCTTTTCGATACCGAAGTTTGTTAATTCGAGAATAAAGTTGCCTCCAAGTTTATTCAAAGATTGAGCGTGTTTCTCAGACAACAAGCGTCAATCTCGACTTTTACGCTCTCGGTAAACAATGATACGAACAATTAAAAAGAAAGAAAAAATTCAGAGTTTAGGTAAAAGAAAAATCAAAGCCGGTCTACATTCCATCCTAGCAAAGACGAACATAACAAGATGACGCCCTAAAAGAATCACCAGGAAGCGAGAAAGAGAGAGAGATTCCGGAGTGCGCGCAAGAGCCTGTGGAACGTCTCATTCACGGTGTGCTCAAGCTGCGAGAGAAGCCTGGCGATAGCGAGAGAGAAAGAGATCTGTGTGCATGGGTGTACGTGCAAGCGAGCCGCCGGGACCTGCAGCGGCATCTCTCCTCTCTCGGCGATTATACTAGGCCGTTCTCCGGACTCCCGGAGGCTGAGCGCGTCGTCCGCGCAAGAGAGCGCCGGGTCGTCGTATATATATATAAGTATGCGTGTGCTGCTGCTGGCTGCCGCTGTTGCACACCGGGGGCCAAGAGAAAGAGAGCCGGACGCGTGATTTATGTCCGACTTGGTCGTGGAGGGTAGAGAGGGAGGGGGGAGCAGTAGAACGGCCATCTTGCCGATCCTCGGTGTGTAAGCCCTGCGGGGCAGTCTCTCTCTCTCTCTCAAGCGCGCGAGAGCGGGCAGTGCTGTGTTGCGCCGGCGATTGGCCGCTCGATTTTCTCGCGACGCGCGGCCTCTGGGTTCGGGCTACTTTGGCAGTCGATGCCGCACCGATTATTTCCACACCGCGAGAGACAGAGAGAGAGAGAGAGAGAGAGAGAGAGGGTTATTTACACGCTGCGCAGCGAGGACGGGTGAAAGCTGAGCACACACACGTGCGTGCATCGCGGCAGGCCGATCGCGCACCGGCAGAGAGCGCGAGTAAGATCGTGTTGGCGATTTGCTTGGGTGAGAGAGAGAGCTGCTTTCAGAGCCTGATAATGACTGATGCCTGTGTCCCGTGATATATACCGCTACCGTTCCTATTAATTACACGGCCTCGCTCGAGAGCAAAAATCGAGCAATAATGCCCGTCCGACTGGGAGAAGATGGTATTTTGTCGGTTATGCGATTCCGTGTTATTTCAGATCATCCGCGCGCAAGCGGTAGAGAGAGAGCACACTTGCACGCAGCAGATATTAATTTTCATCGGGGAAATTGATACGTGTTGATTTATTGCTGATTTATCGGCATCCGGTGATGACGAAGTAGGCCCTCTCGTCGAAATCCGAGCTTAATAAATATCGAGAAAGAGGGAAAGAAAAAAAAACATTCGACTCTCCTGTCAAAAAAGGGGCTTGCGTGCCACCTTTTCTTCAATTTCTCCCCAAGGCGAATCACTCAATTCCCAACGTACAGACTTTTTTCCCAGTTCGTCAATGTCGCGCTCCTCGGAAAGAGAGAGAGAGAGAGAAAAATTATAGTTAGGAAGTGCAATTCTTGGGTGGCGGTGAAAATGTTTTTTTTTCTTTTTTCTATAAAACACAGAAAACACGCGTGGAATCGGCGAAGTAAAGAGTATAAGTGGTTCTGCTGCTCGTATTCCGCCACTTCCCAACTGCACTTCTTTCCTCTCTCTCTGTTACCAGTCCACCGGTCTCTCTTCCGCAGCTTTTCGATTCTCGTCTTTCTCACGGAGTTTCGGACTCTCGGCGTCGCGCGTCTGCGAGACAGGCCACCGCGACCAATCTGTCGCTCGGAGTCAGCGCGAGACGGGTGTGTTTTAAAGAAAGAAAGAGCAGCGGAGGAGAGAAAAAAAAGAAGAACCGAAGCTACGAGCAAGAGAAAAAGAAGAGGGAAAACAAGCGAGAGGAAGAGAGAGAGAAGAAGAATCGGAGCTCGGGGAGAAACAATGTTGACCGACTCGCTCTCGGCGCATCCATCGGCAGATTTACGATCAGGGGCCCCCGATGCCGAGTCGGCCCCATAGCTACGCGACTCGAGAAGATGGTAGGAACGAGCGTGGAGGGAGCAGGGCGAGAGAGCGAGATGGAGCGCGCAACAATGAAAGCGACGCCATTTGTCAAGAAGGCGCTTCCTATTCCTAATAACGCTCTCGCGCTCTCATATATACCGAGCAGCCAGATCGTGAAATCGTGCTGCATATCGAGAGGAGAGAGAGAGAGAGAGAGGCCTCCGTATCGAACCGTCCAGCTCTCGAGTGTTTGTTACGCTCAAGCTGACCTTTCTCTCTCTTTCTCCCTCTCGTTTGTGAATCGTGATCCGAGATAGGCATATCTCTGTCTCTGTCTCTCTCTCTCTCCTCTCTACGGTCAGATTTATTAGCCCAGTGGGTGTATGCATTTGCTCGCTTCTTTTCTCGAGTCTTCGCGGCGCTGCTCCCCTATAGCATCCTCTCGCGGGCTTATAAGCCTTGCGCGCGCGGCTGTGGTAGGAAACTCGCTGGGGGCCAGAGGTCACGATGTGCACCGGCCGGCTCTCCGACGACTACCACCACTACTCCACGTGGCCTCTGCGCAACGTATAACCAGACAGGGGGGGGGAGAAGAGCGGCAGTACCGGCGTTGTCGTACAAATTGTGTCCTCATTCATCCGCGGCCGGTGCATATCGTACTTAACACACGCGCGCGCGCGGGCGCCCACGAGGTGGCTATCTCCTTTTTCTCTCTTTACCTCTCTCGGCGTGCCTAGCCAATTGAATGTAATGAGGCAGATATTGGCTCTCGCGCGCATCGTGACGAGCACGAGAGAGGATCTGGCTGCCACTGCGGCTGCTGCTGCTCCTATACGGTCTTCCCCGGCTATCCTGCGCTCACTCTCTCTTTAGGCAAGCTGTTTTTCAGGCTATCGTTATTGCTGAGAAGCGACTCGCTGCGTTGCTTGCCTTTTGATTCTTGATTAGTCGACGTTTACCTTTCGAATCACGTGCTTATTGCTTTTTACGTATTCCGAAACTGATTATACCAAATTAAGTGAATTATTATTTCGTTAGTTTATGTGTACGTGTCAATAACTGATAAGTATAGTAGAAATTTCGAAAAGATTTACTAAAGCATTAAGATACAAGTGACTCAAATACAGTACGGATAACACTTAAAAAAAAGCAAGTATGTTATACTCCCATGTCATAAACGCGTTCGGGCCAAAAAGGTGTATCAAGTAACAAGTAGCCAAAAGCTTGCGAGTCAAGTATGTGTATGGTGTGTTGGGGACTGGCAGCGCAAAGAGGAGTACGAAAAGAGTAAAAGAAAAAAAGAAGCCAAGGGCAAAGGGTGGCGAGATGAGGAGGGTGGGGAGTCGAAGATTAAAGCGCGGGATCGGGTGTATATAGAGAGAGTGAGCGGCGCAGTGGAAGCCGGAAGGATTTCCTCGGGGCAACAGCGAGGTATATAGAATCCGCAGCGAACCTCTCGCTCTCCTTTGCATATCGGCGCGCCGATAATGAACTCGGACGTGCCGGATTACAAGGGACGCGCGCCTAAGCTCATTACCAGCAGCTCGTTTCGCGTTTCTTCCGCGACACGGACCCTCCTACCCTCCATCCTCTCTCTTACGATGCTCTCTCTCTCTCTCTTGCTCTATCCTTTGACGAGCGATTAATCTAGCCGCGTTAGCTGCAGCGTCGACCCAGCGCCGGGGCTGATGATTACGCCTCTTGCATATTGACGGGGTGGTATCCTAAGGTATAAAGACACGCTTGTGTGGCTTTACCGTAAAAGTCGGCTTACCCTATAGGTTATAGTCGATTCCGTATTTCGTCGATATCAACTACAAATTAGGACGATTAAACAAAGTTATTATTTTTTATTTGTTTTTTGCAATGTTGTGTAAATTCTTTTTGAACTACTAGGCTCGTGAGCGTTTTGCTTAATGTAATACACGCTTACAGGTGTCGTCCAATAATTGTCTCCTCTGCTGCAAATAAAATTGGCGAGAGATAAATAAAAGTCCGGTAAGCAGAGCAACTGCCGCGTAAATGCCAATTATCCGCGGCTTACGGCAGAACGTATTGTCCTCGTCAGCAATAAGGGGTGCATTGAAAATTTTCCGTTAACAAATCCATCCGTTTATACATACACGCGTGTACGCGCGCAAGAATGAGAAAGAGAAGAAGAGACTAAGCGCGAGAGGGGGAGGGTGAGCAGAGAAAAAACAGCCTGCACTCGTTCCTCAGGCACTTGCGAGTATAAATCATCGTTGGGGCCCCGCTAAAGCCCTCCCATATGTCCATCGAGCAGGAGGAAACAGACGCGGACGAGCAAACGCACTCGCGGGCACACACACACGCACACACGTACAGACAAAGGCGGAAGTCAAAGCCAAGCTCGCCACGCGTGGAACGCTTAAAAATATATAATACGGCTCTCGCGAGGAGCGGCATGAACGGAAAACAAAAAGATAGGGAGATCTTCGCAAAGGGAAGGGGATTGACGCGCCATCCAAGTGAAACATAAGTACAGTGGGGATAGGGCGGTGCAGAGTCCGAGAATCCTTCTGCGTGTGCATGTGTGTCTGTCTGTATGGTGGATGCACATACACTATTTATTAATATTTATATGTTAACTCGTTGGATGCACGTACACGGCTGTGATTCGATGGAGCTCTATACGTGTATAGTGGCAGGAGTATCGGCGTCATCGTCGGCTTTGGGCCTAGAAAAAGAAGAAGATGAAGAGGACGAAGACGAGAGAGAGAGAGAGCCGCGTCGTTGCCTGAAGGAAATTTTGAGTCGTGGGAAGGGGGCGGCGGCCGGCGCAAAGGGGAGGTTGGCCAGCTCTCTCTCTCTCTCTCTCTCTCTCTCTCAAGTCTCCTCGGGCTCGCTTACCCCCGCCTCCTTCATCTCTCGTCCTCTTCTCTCTGCTCGAACACGCGCTCGCTCGACGTATGGCCGGCCCTGCATCAGACGCCGAACGAAGAGAGAGAGAGAGAGAGAGAGAGAGAGAGAGAGAGAGAGAGAGAGAGAGTGGACGGCTCGTTTATTTATGGCGACCATACTTCAGATATATGAACTGCTTCGCGTCGAAAGTTCGAGAGATGCGTCTTATGCCAGTTTGAAATGTATAGAGGCGAGAGAAGGTGTCCGTTTCTTTTTATCCTTCTCCCAAAGCCCAACCCCCTACCGCCCCGCAAGCGGATGAGAGAAAGAGAGAGAGAAAGATTTGCGAGGGTCACTCCCCCCCTCCTCCACCCATATTCCCCATACGTTGCCTGACTCTTTCTCCTGGACGCCGACGCTGATGCTAAATGAGCTTCATTTTTTCTGAACCCCCCTTCCCCTCCTTCTTTCCTCTCTCTTGAGGCGCGCACGCCTTTATATCGGCGAATGGCAATGGACATAATATTTTTATTTCATTACGTTTTTCTTTTTCTCATTTTTGGGCCCGCGGCCATGAGCGTTTTGATAAAGAGAGACGTCGAGGTTATACCACAAGACGAAGATGCGACTGACGCGTCGAGGGGACTTAAAAATCGTAGACGTATATAAAGCTCGCTTTGGAAAGAGGTAAGAGAGCAACGGAGCTACTCATTACGGGGATCCTGTATCATTTTCGATTTTCGCTTTCTCGGATCATGCTCCAACTAATGGCCTTAAGAACATGGCTGCGGCCATAGTTTTGCCGTGGATTTATGGTTTTAACGCGGACGCGCAACTCAACGAAACACGATCGTTTCAAAGAAAAAATGACGCAACATCTGGGGGGGCCCCAATTAAAAGGCATAGGCACAGAGGCCGGACGATATTCGAAAAGAAATGATCGCAGGAAGTCGTAAAGCCGTCCCCATTCGTCAATGAGAGGTAGCGGTCGCCTACTCTATATCGTATACTCGCCAGCAGCAACAATCCCTAATTACAGCTTGACAATCGACTGTTCTACCTTGCCTGGCCCGTTTCGCAAGGCTTAGTCCCTTTCCGCGTATAGTAATCGGCGCTCTTCCAACGTCGTCCGCGACTAAAAGTCTCTCCATATAGTATAGCAGAGAAAGAGAGAGGTGGTTTGCGCAGCTACTAAGCGCGTAACGGCAAACACACACATAGTCGAAGAACTGCCATACATCTGTCCTGGGCAGGTCTGCTGTCGCGGCCGACAAAGTCCAGGCTACGGGGTTAGCTTAATTTATACTCATCCGCTGGACTTTCGCCTATAATGCGGCCGTAAAAGGGAAGGGGGGATAGAGAACAGCCTGAGATGGCGCGAAAGAGCAGTTCTTCTTTGCTCCCTCTTCGCGGAGCTAAAGGAAGGAGGGAGCGAAAGAAAGAAGCTCACGCAGTCGAAAGAATAAAGGAGAGAGAAGAGAGAGAGAGAGAGAGAAAGAGCCAAAAGGAGAGGAGGGGGGAGAATAAGAGTGAGAGAGAGAGGGAGGGAGGGAAAGAGCGCGGGAAGGTGGCGCACTCGCGAGGGGGAAAAGAGCGATGGAGTAGATAAATAGATGGATGGGCAATATTATAACTCACTGGCTGTCATCCTGTACGGCCGAGTCAGGCTGCTAATCAGACCCTGCTCGCCTCGCTCGCCCCTCCGCCGCGCGACTCCTCGTTCCCTCCCTCTCTCTCTCCCGCTCGTTTCACCCCACCTCCCCGTCCACCCTTCTCCCTTTCCCCCGCCTCCTTCCTCTCTCTGGCTCTCTCACTGCCTTCGACCCTTCACGAAAAATGGATTTATTGCCGTACGCCTCGACTTCGGCACGCTATCGAGCTCCCTGATCCGTAGAATGTAACCAGCCTCGCCCCTCTTCATCCTTGCTCTATACTCGCCTCGCCTCGCTCGCTCTTCTTTCACGGCCTCTCTCTTTCTCGTTCTCATTCTCGCTTGCTTCGGAGCTCTATTCGCGCCAGTTTCCCTCACTCCTCGCTCAAGGAGGAAGAGCCTCGATACCCCACCTCCTACTTCTCCTTCACCTTCTTCTCTCTTATAGCTTCTGCTTTCGACTACTCTTTCTATACTTCTCCCTTCCTCTCGATCTATTTCTCACTTGTTCACTTCCTTTCAGTTTCTTTCCTTCTCGATGTTCTCGCTTTTGTAGCATGTTAGAATTTTTGGATATTCAACCGATTTCTCGTCCAAACTCACTCGATCAACCTATCGTTTCCCTTTACTTAGCTGTATAACCATATTCCTTTTCAACTCGATCCTCGGCAAAAATCGGCAGTACGCGTCGACCGAATATGACCGGTCACGAACTCCACTTTCCCCAACGTTTAGCTTAACATAAGAATGGCCCTTAGAATCGATGCGCCTCGTCCGTACGGTTTAATTTATACACGCATTATACATCGCGATACATGACCAGAAATGATCGCCGCGTCTTAGCTAAGCTGTTACATCGTTACATTTCCGTATCATCCATCAAGGGAAATATTAAATCACTCTTTGCATGTTTATCTCTTTCTCTCTTTCTCTATCGCTCGTTGCGCTTGGAGAAATTTCGTGGCCGCGCGATCGATTCGAGTGGCGTTTCCCTTTTTTGCTTTCAAGGATCCCGCATGTGTATTTATCCTCGTGTTCGCAAGGTTTCCAATCAACGCCCGGAGACTCCTAGATCGACGTCCAAGTTTCAAACATCTGACAAGTGGGATAAGAATTTATTGCAAGTCAAACTTTCTTCGAAAATTTGTGTCCATCCTCTGCTGTTGCTGCTGTCGCTGCTATGTGTGTGTATGTATACGCGCGCGCCTGTGTGTGTATGAGATTCATGACATTACATCACGCGCGTCACGCAAGCTCACATAAATTTTCCGAATTCGTTAATCCAGAGGGAGAGAAGGCCAGCTGTCCTCTCATTAGTACATAAACCATCCAAGCATGTGCGTGTGTGTGTGCGCGCGTATACATGTGCGTGCGTTGTCTGGGATCCCGGCTAAGTTAACGTTCTCTCCACGAAAATAAACTTGGTAAAACCTACGCTTGTAGTCATTTACATGAGTCTGCGCGAGCGCGTGATTTAAGCTTCTCCTCCCGTTTCGAAAAAAAAAAACGAAGAAGAAGAAGAAAAGAGCTGAAGAAAAATATTCGCTAGAAAGTAGTTCAAGTCAATTTATGACGGACAGCCGCGCGTCGACGAGTGATTTACGCAGGTATATTCTCTTTCGAAATCACGCCGGATATCGGCGGTTTCTCGACCGCTTGATCGCAATTAAGTTTTTAATCGGACGCCTGACGGGAAGAGACTAAGAATAAAAAAGTGAGAAATCGAGAAAAAAAGGAAGACGAAAAATAAATCAGAATTAAAAATACAAGAGGACGACAAAAAAAGCCTATAAGATAAAGAGAGAGAAAGAGAGAGATAGAGGGAGCAGCAGAGTGAGGAGGAGGGAGAGATCGAGGATGGCGCGTCTGGCGCGCATTCATCAGCGGCATATCATAGAGTCTCCCGACAACGTCTCTCGGCCGCCGCCGCAGCCGCTTCAGAATTTGCATGCGCTCGGCAACGATTTGCATGTAATAAGCGGCTAAGCTGCAGCGGTTCAGGCCCCCCCGCGCGCGCTCTCTCTCTCGCGCAACTCGCCTCGTTATCGGGCCGCGCACATCTCTATGCCATTCGTCTTCGTCGTTCATTGCAGCGGCGGCAGTACCGGGACGAGGGCGCCAGAGTCGCGGTGAAAATTGAAATTCATAAGCGGGGCAAAAGAGAGCAAGGTAAGGGGGGGGGGAGCGTACAATAGGGGCCCCCCGAGTACACACAGAGACTCATAACCGCTGACGGGCCCCCGAACAAAGGCGTACAGTTCTGCGGCGCACAGGTGCTCGGCCGACCGCCAGCGGTACAACTCCACTATATACTCGCGCGGCCTGCAGAAGGAAACGGCCAGAGGCTAAGGAGTGGGGAGAAGGAGGAGGGCCAGCTCAGAAAGAGTGAGTGAGCGAGAGAGCGAGCCGGAAGCGCTGCCTGTTATACGCTTCGAAATTTCCCGCTGCCGTGCTGGGCCGTCCCGGCCGATTTGCCAGTGTGTATGAGAGAGAGAAAGAGCGGACGCGGACTCTGCTCTACGCGGAATCGCTCCGCCTATTTAGTCGCGATAAATCAGCGCCCGGGTGACTTTATGGACGCAGAATTTCGCGCAAACGTACATCCCCACCACCAACTCCTGCCTGCCGACTGGCACCAGGCGCGGCGTTAAAATAGACGAATTAAGGAGCCGCTGGCCGCACAAGGTTGTACGCCGCTTGGGGAGCCGGAAAAAAGGAGCTGGCGATGATCGTTTGCTTCTGCGAAACCAAGATGACCGGGGCGAGTCTCTCTCGCGCGCTACACCGCATTAGCGGCGCGCGAGGGCGGCCTACCGCCGAGGGGAGGGATTAATTTATCGATTTTATTTTTGGGAGCCGAGAGAGCCGGAATTACGCAAGAACATCGAAAATGGTCAAAAGAGAGGGAGATAGAAATGGGCTGGGCTGATTTAAGGTGGCGGAGGGGTGGGGAGAGTCAATGGCGAGGACGATATTTAACGCCGATTTCTGCATATAGCTCGGGAATTTCGGCGGGCTCTCTCTCTCTTGAGCGCGAGAGCTGGTCGCCTGTATTTTAGGCGTGCCTATACTCACACCGGCAGAGCTGCCAAGCCATGGTGAGCCGAGAGAGTTTGGGATTTATGCTTATTATGATGATTGTGCTAGAGTCACAAATCGAATCCTTACAGTTTACGAAGCAAATCACTATAAACATGTCAATCTGTTGCCTACGGACCACTCTCTCACTCTCTTGGCCGGCCCGCTCGTTCGCTCTCGGTCGAACGCGAATTATAAATGATAAATCAGCGCTCGATGATCTGTGTGGGTTATTTGCGTATTAATGTGAATTAAGTTTTGAGAAATCACAATAAATAACGGGTATAAATTAAGCTATGCTCGTCGCCGGTAGAATAATTAGAAGTGCCTTTGATACCCGCCTTTTTTCATCCAACGGACAACGGCTGCTGCCGCCGCCGAGTGCGTATCCCCCAGCGTTTTTATAGATTTTCGTTTCTAATATTATAAAACGGCAAGGATGTATCGATTTACCGTTACTTTTTCTTCTTCGTCGCTCGGTCGTTTTTTTTCCTCTATATTTATTTGAATTCTTTAATTATATATTGCAATGTCAAAACGTTCCTTTCCTTTCTTATATCCCATTTCGTATTTCAAATAATTATCCTCTCGTCTAATAATTCATCATGCGGCTCACGGACGATTCCAGCGCGATATTTCGTGGGGATAAAGAAAAAAAATTATTACAGAATCACCCATTGTACGCGCGAATACGAATTATGTTTCATTTGAAGATTGCAGAAGCATTATTTAGATATATGACGAAAGTTCCTTTTGTTCTCCTATTATACAATAATATGACACACTTCCAAGTGCTTTTCATTGCTCCATATTGCATATTAATGAATGGTAATTTCATATTAAATACCGCTTTATCGTCGCTCAAGCCCAAGCAAGCGCGCACCTCTAATGCATCGACTTTTATCACGGCCCTCGAGACAAAGAGATTTTTCTCCGGGCAACCCCCTAGAAATCTTCATTTCTATGCATATGACTTTACCAACCCTGTCGTTCTCCTATGCGACTTCGGAGCCAGCGAAATAAACGTATATAAACATGTGTCATTGCGAGGCCAAGCCAAACTTGTAGAATCGCGCACGTACCTCAAAGCGTTTGCCGTCCAATGCTCGTTTCGCAACTTTTAATACACTGAGAAAACACATATTATAATTTTTACAAATATTCTAGTAAAAATTACAATAGTCCATAGTAGTGCTCGGATATACTGACATTCTTGTG